>KI915042.1:5469548-5529359 GCA_000473445.2 Anopheles farauti | reverse complement strand
TGTTGAAGAGTTACATCGGCGCCCTTGTCACCCTGTGCGTATAACCTAAGTGTACGCATCTTGTGTGTATATATACCTTGGAACTGTCAAATAAAATATAATCAGTTAAGCTGGAACTGTTAAACAGAACGGAACTGTGTGATAAGATATTTGTCGGTTTCGTCAAGCTAACTCATCAGTTACCACATTTAATCCCTGATTTAAGATTGTCAGTTTAAGCCAGTTGAAGAAATTTATGATCCTTTTACACAGGTCTACCAACGACCGCCAGACCAGGCGTTGTCGTCGATTGGGAGCAAACGAACGTACTTGCGCACCCCAGAAACAGTTCAAACAGTTGGACTTGTGTTTGCAGTAACCCAAAAACCGACAGGTTCTTGATAGGCGCATAGAACTGAACTGCACACTTTTTAATGCTTTCTTCGTAAATAAAACCCAGAGCCCTTGGCATACAAACGGGTGAATAAACAAAGGTTAGGCATCAGGGTTTCAATGCAAGCCTTAGTATGACCTACTAGGAACAGATATGGCAACGTTTGTCGATCGCAATACAAAAAATGGATGAATATATAGATAATAAACATGCGGCTCTGCGTGTGATCTAGGTCAAATGTAATTAGAAGTGCTTAAACAATTGTAAGTTCAGTATTTTGTTGAATTATGTGTTCAATAAATATGGCCTAACGAGACCGCCATGACATAAAAAGATTCTAAAGCACAAACCATTAAACAATGTTATATGTAAATCTGCTCTAATTTGAATGCTTTTGTGTACGATTTGATTGATCCAACTAGTTTTGCAAGACATTTAATTCGTCACTAAATATTCTTCATCATCTCGAAGCTAGTGTTATTTTAGCAAAAGGTAACAAATTCGAAACGAACAAACTTATTTATGTTATGTAATTTACTTTCGTATATTTACCAATTGAATACAAATCGAATTATTGATATTGGCGATATATAAACCCACGGCTCTCTCTCTCTCTCTCTTTCTCTATCTATCTCTCTCTCACTCTCAATATCCCACTCTCTTTCCCTCTCTCTTTCTCTCTCTCTCACGCTCTCTCTTAGTTCGGCATGTTATCATGTTATAGATCAGCTTTGGCGCCGCTTCTGCACCACCTACAAGCCTCAAATTTTATTTTAATTCGCGTATCGCAAGAAAACCAACAGCGCGTATCGAAGTAGTAAAACAAATTACGTGACATACTATATGTTACCTAAAGCAACAATACAAGAAATTTGTAATTCAATTTTTAAACCAAGACCAGAGGGATATGATAAAAATAGTTCCAACTTATTCAACTGATAATCCCACCATTAATTACTTTTCGACCACACCGTTTCCGTTACAATTTTCTATCAGAAAAATATTGAACTATTTTTCAGCCAAAGTATTTTCAAAAGTGGTAAACTACAGCAAATGGCTCTAGTTAAGTTTTTACATTTTCACACATGATTTTCAAAAATGTTTGGATTTATTTTCCAGTAATTTCAACTCTACTGCAAGATAGCCTGAAGTGCCTTGTATATGACCGTTTAATACACGCAACATTACCACTGTGCATTGTGGGCCAACAGTCAGCGGCACAGTTTGTCAAACGGTAGAAGGTAAAAAAGAAGAAGCGCATACAAGCGGCCGACATTTTCATCTTGTTTTTACTGTAATTCTCAGTTAAAAATTACGTTTTACTCCTGTGAAAAAGATAATTCTACAATACAAAAATAGCAACGATGGACAACACCGGTGATCGAATAGAGAAACTGTATAAAAACTACGAAATTCTCAGTGACGCCAAGGAGAAAATCGGCGAGGTATGTGTTGGCGGCTAGCAACCCCGGATTTTCATTACCAATGTCTGCTCACAGCCTACGATGGTTGTTTTTGTTTTCTTATGTTTTGCCAATATTTATATCGATAGCACGAAGCGGAATACAAGGAAATTCTTGACGCCGTGAAAGGATCAGCAAAGGAAAAGCGTCTTGCGTCACAGTTTATCGGTAAATTCTTCAAACACTTTCCCGACCTCGCGGAGCTTGCCATCGAGTGTCAGTTGGATCTCTGTGAAGATGAGGACACGCAGGTACGAGAACGAAAAACCAGCAAATGGAACTTAACGCTTTAAAGCAGATTAACATGTAAAATGGTGTTGCACCTATAGATAAGACGACAGGCCATCAAGGATTTACCTCAGCTCTGTCGTGACTCCACCGAACATACACCAAGAATCGGTGACATTTTGGCTCAACTTCTCATCACCGAAGACAGTGCGGAGCTGCTGCAAGTGCATCAGTCGCTGCTAACGTTGGCAAAGGTGAGCATAATTTAATTCCAGCACGCAGGTGAATTTTAACTTATGTATAAAATTATGGTATTTTTCAGTTCGATGCTGTTGGAACGCTCACCGGCATATTCAGTCAGATCGTGGGCGGTGACGAGACTACCCGGTACCGTAGCTTCCAGTTTATCAACAACAAAATCATGAAGCTAGAACCCGAAATTCTAACGAAAGTGGTGGAGGATTTTATAATTGCCGAGGTGAAAAAGATCACCCTGGTGAGTTGATTTTCCGTTTGGGTTATTCTTATCACATTAACTGTGTTTTATTTACCCATTTCTTCCAATACCACTAATAGGACGTAAGCTCAGACGAGTTTCATTTGTGCATGTCCATCCTGAATCAAACAAAGCTCAGCAAAACGCTTCCCGGTCATGTGGAGCTTGTAACGCTTGCGGCCGAACAGGCAGATCTGGAAAGTGATCCCGGTTCGCTCGCATCAGAAGATGAATCAGTAGAACGCTTTATTCAGTGTTCCACCGAAGCCATGCCGTACTTTTCGGTAAGCACTTGGATGTGTGTTGATAAACTACTTGGCTCAGTAATAGTATAACCATTCGTTCAGTCTCAGGTGGAATCGACTCAGTTTGTGAAGTTTATGTGCGAGAAATTTCTGCGACCGAGTGTATGGAGCCTGATTGGCGCTGCGGATGAGCAGCATCAGACCCAGTTGCGTCTGCTGAAAGTGTTTGCGGAGATGTCCGCGTTCTGTGGTACCCTGGAGAAGGCTGCCGAGAAGGTGGAAGCAATTTATGAGATTTTGCTGGTAATTTTCCTTCGTTAGTGTAGTACGATCGAACTGAAACTGGTAACTAATATCGTTCACACTCTGTATTCGTTTAACCCTTCACAGGAGTATATGCCACTGCCACCGGTCGATGCCGATTTGAACGAGACGCCCTCGTTCCAGTTTTCACACGCCGAATGTCTGTTGTATGCGCTGCACACAATCGGAAAACAGGCCGCCGATTTCCTCACATTCCCAGAGAACCCTGCGAAACTGAAGGATTTCCGCTCCCGTCTGCAGTACTTAGCGCGTGGTACGCAAGGGTAAGTATTGGGGTTGCATAGTAAGAAATATCTTCATGGTAATATTTAACGCAACATCCAACCAACTGGAGATTGATTGATTAACAAACCTTTAACGATTAGATTTATAACATTAATGGTAACATCAATGATACTTCATTAGATAGTCCTTTTCTAGACTCAATTCCTGACATTGTTTTGTTCTCAATTATTACCTTGTCGATGTCGTATAATTAGAGAAACAGATTCATCATGTTTACGGTTGATATGATGATGAAACCATTTGACGACCGGTAACATAGTTTCCATTTGTTTTTGCTTCTTTGGATAAATGGAATTCCTTATGGAAGAAACAGGAACAATATTTCCGAATAATATTTCGGAACGAATATTAGCGAATATTATTTCGTTCCTTGTGGACACGAAACAATATTGCCTTCAAAGTGGCATTCTAATCACTTAACGTAAAAATAGATATTTGAAAATGATGGAGAGATCCGTTTTCTTCGTCGAATTTCATTTCAAAACAAACACTTCCTTCTTTTGTTATCATGGTTTGCCTTCAATGTTCCTTTGCTATTGGAATCTTGAAACAAAGCAAGTCGATTATCAACATTAGTTTCTGAATATCTGAATTCTAGCAGTTTCACATATTTCGTTTATTAGCTACGAATACATCTCTGCCAGCTAAATTGAAATTATATTCTCTTTATTCTCCATATTTAAGTTCATTTTTATCTCCTTTATATTTGCAAAGGTGCCAAATTTCACATCGGGTGAAGCACCAAAACGAACATCCTTTGCCGAATTTCTCTAGAAACTCTAAATTTGATTGCGTCTTAATACAAAGTTCGTTCAATTTGTTTCAGGTACATCAAGAAGCTGCAGGAAGCCGTCAAGGGCAAAACGGCTGAGGAAATGAAATCGGAAGAAAACCAGATCAAAGTGACGGCGCTCAAAACCACGTCCAACATCAGCACGCTAATCCGCGATCTGTTCCATTCGCCGCCAAGCTTCAAGTCGGTTGTCCAACTGTCTTGGGTGGTACCCAAGGGCAAAAAAGCAGCGGTAAGATTCTTTATTACCACGATACAGTCAGTAAATTAATATGCAACATTCTTTCAATATATTGGCAATTGGTAGCAGCAGCAACAACAGAAACAAAACGAATCCAATACCAAGGCAGGCAACAAACGGCACGCACCGATCACGTTCGATGGGAATGGTAAATCCGCTGGCGACTCTAAAGGTCCAAAGCAAGGCAAAGTTGGCAATTCGACCGGCTCGCAGAAAATGTATACCCCGCCATCGGGCAAATACTCTGGCAAGTTGCATCGCAATGGCAATGGTGGCGCTGGTGGCGGCCGTCGTCCCGGTGGAGGTGGAAGCAACTTCCGCCGCGGGAGCTTCGGTAGTGGTGGAGGCGGCCGCAACAGCGGAGGAAAAAGGAAGTATTAAATCGTGCGAAATAGTGATTGATTTTGTGGCAACTAAGAACGGCAATGGAAGCAAGGTGTACGGATGTGTGCAATTGTAGATTTCCTGCTCCACTATCCTTACTGATACGTGTTCCGGATGATACCGGAACTTTTTTTTTTAACCGCACACCATCGATGTGTGGTTAAGTAAACTATTTTAGGTGCTTGGCAACGACGGTCTAATTTTACACAGCTCTAGTACCTGTTTGACCCCCCTTGTTCGGATAACAAATGAACGAATTAATTCGTCATAGTTTAATTTCTCTCTTAACATGAAACTCATCCTACTAATTTGTTAGAAATTACGAGGACAACGACATCCATTCGATTCCCGACATGCCGATACATATGTGACTAACAGCGAAGCGAAAGGAAGCGGATCTTGGCACCGAGAAGAAATACACGCACAAGCCATCGCAGCAGAACTGGATCAGGAGCATCGCAAAAAAAAACTAATGATATGGAATCAAGCAGCGTTCTCCATTGTCCTCTTTTCCTATTCGTCCTTTTACCTATATCCTATAACTTTTCGCGCCTATAACAATGTTAAACTCATAGTTCTTTTTTCCTTCACGTGTTTACGTTCCTGTCTACTCTTTGCCCACGGTACATTTGCATTCGTCGCCTTCTTTGATTAAAGCCGAAAAATCAATCCTGTTCACGATTTCTCTGCAACCGTGACATCAACGATAACCAATCACAAACCATCGTCAAAAAGGACCCCTTCAAAGTGTTAGCAACAGCGGCAGCGGTGAAACGATTCTTTTCCAGCGTGTAAGTGAACACTGTGGGACATGGGAATGATTGGATTGGAGTTGTGGAGTTCAGGCATTGAGAGTGAGAGCACACCGCATCATCATCCCTTCTAGGATTGTGAGTAGTTTCGCTACCTCTATATTTGCTTGCCGTCTCGTTTCTCAGCACTCCATATCCGTTTATCCAGAAGAATTGCAAAACGAGCTTGTGTGGCAATGGAAGTTAATATCCTTGAACGTAGTAACGTAGAGACAAATTTGTTTTCATGTTTACTGTATATTTAAAATCTTACATGGAGGCTGATTTTTTTTGGTACAAAAACAACAGCGTTTGTGGATTGAATTGTATTTTCTATCCATGAATGTGGTTCAAAAATTTCATGTTCTCTCCGACCGTTATGGGATTTCATCACGCTCGGGAATGATAACACCCTTATTCATCTAGATAACAATGAGTGCAGTTAAAATTTTACAAAGCAAGCCGGCGTGTGTGTGTGTTTTTACTTTGTATTTATCGCCTCGTTTATCATTTCGTCCGATGAAATACGGATGATGTGTACATACAGCGACGCTGTAAAAACCACCTAAATGGTTGTGGTTGCGTGTTGCTGTTGAAAGTAGAATTAAAAAAAATATGAATATCGTTCTTACAACTTAAATGCATGATTCTTCCCGCTCCCGAACTATTGATTCGAATTTCTCGTGAATAAACGATTCCGTGGTATGATACAGCATTTATTAAACGATTAATGTTCAATTGCATCCGAAAGAAACCACGTTTTACTTAAATCTTACGTCTCTTTTATACAATTGTTTAAATATAAGTGCGTGAATGTTCCTCAAGCGTAGAGCGTTGTGTACATCACGCTCCCTGGTGTAAAGCTATGGCGGCCTCGAATGTGTCTATCGTATGATCACACACGCGCTCCAGATCTTCCAGCCCGCGGCGTAAGATATCGATGGCACGCACAGTACGGGCGGCCTGTATGCGAAAGTGCATTTTATTCTCGGCCGGATGTGGTACGGTGTATCCGCAGAAGTTTACGTCTGGGCTGCAAGCAGAAAATGTTCGCTATCGGTTCGGCATCATAAGCATGTGGATTGTTTTAACTTACTATTTGCAGATAATGCTTTTGAGCGCATTTCCCAGTGTGTGTCCTTCGTCTTCAAACACAAACGTGCGCGAACTCTCACCCGAATTTTCGTCACCCGATAACTGTAATGAGAACGAAAACTCCGTTAATATGTTGCGCATCATAGTAACCTCTTTTAATAACGGTCTTACTTCCGCTAATTTTGGCATAATAAGTGTATAACTGATGCTAATAGCAAGTGAAATAATTTCTGATCGCACCGGAGTCTTCGAAGCACGTTGTTTTGCTTGGTATTTAAACAACAATTGTTTAGATGTGCGATGACGTTGTTTGGTCATCGAAGTGACAAGGTACATTATTTATAAAATAGTATTTATAAAAAGTCTTAATTAATTGGTAGTAGAATGAATATTGTTTTAATACTTTCTCTTTATTTTTTCTGAATAATGCAAGGTATATTATAAACAAAAAAAGAAAAATAATTTTGGATTATTACGTGACCAAATATACTAACGGAAATTTCCACGGTGCAGTTTTCGTTTGACAGCAGTGATGCCAAAAGAAACCGTTAGCTGAGAACATGTAGCAGCGTCAATCCATAAAAGAAACAGTCCGCAAAATTTCGCATCCGGACGCCATGGATCCGTTGCGAAAGATAATTGTAAAGAAATATTTACCAAGCTTTGAGCGTTTTAAAAAAGCGGATGTGCTGTCGAACTCAGAGTATCTGTTGGTGAGGTGCGTGTAAAATAGTATTTGCGTACGTATGACTCTGTTACTGATAGGTAGATTTGCTTATATAATTCTCACAGAGATTGCCAACTAAATGATTTACTCAACGTCGAGAAGAATCCTATGGTGCTGGAACGCATCTGCGAGGGAGAAAAACTGCAGACAGCGGAATTTTATACCCGACAGGAAAGTAGGTGTAAGGTTGAGTTTAAAAGTGGTTCATTGTTATGAATATTATTTTAAATCGGTCATTAATTTTATTTCGTTAATGCAGAGCTATTCGACCTGAGTGTGGTGAAAATTTACCGTAAAGACAGGGTAAATCCACCACAACCTCGTATCATCCGGCCAGCGCTAGTGTCAGGGACGAGCGATAATGCAACGATCGTAACCGTTCCGCCATCGATGGCGGTTAGTAATAATGAGCTAAATATACCGGCGGAAGGAGCCTTCGAACCGATCCGATCTAATGAAGACAATGCTGCTGCCAAAGCGGATCCATATCAGATGCGTGAGGAGACAGAAACCATAGCATTTGTAATGCCATCCGCCATCAATGCCATCACCGAGGATGATAATTTCGGTAGTAAGGATATGGATGGGGCACGCGATTTTTTGGAACTTTGCACCGGCGTTGAGTTACCACCGATGACGGGTCGACAGACGCTGACGCAGGAAATGCTACTGTCGCAGTTTCCCTCAATGAATCCGATTGCTGATAACTTTCAGGAGATGAATGTGAAAGATATCGGCACGCCCATCTTCAGGCGGCCACTGTGGACTAGTACACCGTTCGTTAAAGGTGCGCTCGAAGCGGAGGGTCAATTGTCTGAAGTGGTGCCGCAGGAATTACCTACGCTGGATACGCCAGACCCCGTGACGGATGCGGTACCGGAAAAATCAGTGCCGGAAACACGAATGCCTGGTGCTTCGGTTGAAAAAACGCTAGTGTCCAATAATGCTCCCACTGCTTCCGTACCCGTTCCTGTGGGGGAAAGTAGTTCCTCAGCTGAAGGTACTGATCCACCACGTCCGCCTGCGAGACCACATCGTCAGGTGGGCTTTACAGAACGGCTAGTGCCTTTGGATTCTAGCATCAGATTGCCTAGGGCACGACAATCGTTTGACATCTTCAGCTTACCGCACCACGAGTGTTGGAACCAAATGATACAGGAAGTGCAGACGATACTTTTGCAGGAGCGCGAACGTGCGCAGCCGTTGGTTGAGGATCTGATCATGCGGGAGGCAGTGCCGGAACCCAAAGACTCAGGCTATCAGCAGACAATGGACGAAAAGTTCACAAATCCGCAATTCGAACAGTCGAACAGTCGAATAGCTCAAATTGAGCAAAGCAAGGAGCGGTCGTGTGACATAAATCATCAAAGTGCACTCACGATACCGGATCTCGCGATGAGCTCGAATACGAATCAATTAGATCAGCTACCATCGCTCGACAAGAACTTCACCGAAGTGTCCAATCCTTACAAGTTTCCTAAATCCATTGACATGGAGGTAAGTGGAAGTGGAATTGGAGGTGAAATGAAAATAGAGCAAAAAGGATGCACTAAACATGTTTTACTGTACTTTTTTTATCTCAGTCCACAGCGAAGCAAACACCTGCAGCCGACAACGAACAACAACAAACCGAACGCGAAGTCTCCGTGGTGCAACCGTCTAATCGCAAAGAAGTAACCGATCAGCCTAGAGACACTCGTCAAAATCATAAGACGCAAACAGTTACAGTTAAGTAGAAGCACAGAAATGGGTATTATGACTGTTAATATGTTGCTAAAACGTTATTTTTTCTTATGAATAAATTTAGGTTCAAAACAATAACGAGTCCTTTGCAGATATCAGCACCGTTCTCTACAATCAGGCTAAAGCGCTCGAGACTATATCGGAGAAAATGGCAGAAACAGCTGTAGATATTACTCCTCCGGACACTATGGTAAGTGAGTTGTTCGACTACTATTGTTTGCTTTGATTAATTCCGTTTCACAATTCTATATATACCTATATACACGTGATATGACCGCAATGCAGCTGCTAGATATAGTGTTCGCCGTGCAATCGGAACTACTTGCACAGAGGCGTAAAGGCACCGGTGGTGGACTAGTTTCGATCGAGCGATTGCTGAAACTACTTAATATCAACACACGATTGGGAGCGGCAAGACTGATGAAAAATTTGATTCTACTGAAACAAGCCAACGTTGTCGAAGTATACTGCAACGAAGAACAGTGCATTGAGAAGGTTGCTCTGAAGGTTGTCGAAGTAAGGGACAGGGAGTGCGATTAATTGTTTGCATCGAGTAGTTTTTTTCTTCGTACCGTATTAACGTAGTTAATAATAATTTGCTGGACGAATTCTTCCAAGATTGAATTCATTTCGTTTACACTAATAATTTATGTATTAGTTGCATATTCTTGCATGTTATTTATAATTAGTATAGTTAGTAGTTAGTAATACTTTGAATGCGGCATTTCCTTAACATCTTAACAAGCATGTTATGTGTTGTTAACTTTTTGCATAACGTTTTGATGTTCCTAATTGCCGGAAAACCAACGCCACACATTCATGTGTGCTTTGATCTAAAAAGGTCACAGTATGCAGCCTGAAAGTACGCAGCCAGGCTTTTCGTTCTTTTAAATGATGCTATTCATAGAAGCATGTTACTGATCTGATTGGTCATACCTATTCTAGCTTCAAGGAGGCATATTAAATGAAGAATTGAAATGAAGTAAACAGGTATACTTACGTTAGACTCCCAATTTTCAACACGTAACAAAAGCTTGTTCAAATGGCAAACGTTGTCAAGAGATATTCAAATTACGAGAGCATTCACCCCAATGTGTTTCGTCATAAGTTGAGCTACAATTTGTAAACACTGACCAGGTATGGAAGCCTTCTTATAAGAAATTGTTGGGAACGTTTATTGTTTTTCTTAACAAAAGTACTTTCTGTACAACTTGACGAAACCTTACTGGCTACTGTAAAACGATAGCAAATATCCTGCAGTATTGTATAGCAACAAAAAAAAAGATCTATCTACTAAAGACCTAATCATCATAAAAAAGACGGTCAGGTAAACACACCGTACGGCGCACGGAGGCTTGCACTCTCCTGCTAGGGGCGCCGTTTGTTTGTCCTTTACCCTTTGATGCGTAGTGTGTGCTCCATATTGGCGGTTTAACATTTTCCTAACAAAATATGCGATTTTTGTTGTTGTTGTTGTCGATTTTAATAAGCAGCAAAACTATTATTCTCCCAACTACTTTCCTTTGCTGCGCATTTTTTCACCTTCCTCTTCTAATGGAAGTTGATTTTATAAATCTCATCCTTGTGTGTGTGTGTGCGCGGGAAAAGCTACGCGGCTTGGCTTGTCGTCGTCGTTTGTTTTGTGTCTTTATTACATGAGTTGCGCTTCGTTGCGACAGTGTTCTTGTATTCTGCCATTCTAGTATTCCTTACGAGGCTAATGTACGCGTTGAGGCTGGGTGGATTGAAGGAAGGGAGGAGAGAGGGAACAGGCGTATGGGGCGTCGTTGTGCAAAATTGTGGTGTTGTACGTGGCGTGTTGCAGAGGGATCGTTTTTTTTGTGCGTTATTTAGGTGCGTTTCGTTCGTAACTTCATTATCACTTTAATATTTTTTCTCATTTAAGGCGCTTGTGTAGTCTTTCAAGTGTTTGTTAAAAACAATTCTTCACCGAATTTGGCATTTCGTTTTGTTTCGCTCGCCCAGTTGGTTAGGTAAGCCCCATGGCGCTTTCGTAGTGGACGAGTGTCGCTTAAAATGCTTCATAAGCTTCATGCATACAAACTTTACAATCGTTTCGTTTCTATCATATACCAAAACTTACATTAACATCGTTCGGCGTGAGTGAGAAGTAAAAAAAACAAACACTTCTTCTCTCACCCATTTTAGGATGTGTTTTGCTGTTCCATAGTAAGGGAAATACTGATTTGTTTGGATATTTGTAGCATAACAAAAATCTGAAAATTCTGTACAAAGAAAAAAATGGCTTCTCCTTCTTAGTCAAAAAACTCAATCTCAAAAAAAATGGTTATAAGATACACGCCGTCGCCCAAAACCCCCAAAACGCTCCTCCCAAAGCCCACTACTACTACTACGCCGGTCCCAGCAGTTCGGAAAGCATCTCCCGGCTGGAGAACGCATTCGCCGTAATGCCGGTGCGTGATCGGCTTCGGTTCAGTTGCGCCCGCCGCTCCGCACCGGCCGGTCGCGGTCCGCGTCGCCTTCGCTGGTCCCGATTGCCAAAGGCCGACCCGGTTTGCAGCGCCTCGAGCAAACTGTCCATCACGCCCTCTTGCGTTTGGCCCGCATCGATGCTGATCAGCTGCACCTTGCGCTGCTGCCGTTCGGCGAGCTCGCGTTGCGCACGTTCCTTCGCTTCCTGGGCGCGCTGTTTCTTCTGCTCCTCCTCGCGCAGCCGCAGGTTGTCGGCGTGCGCCTGCACGAACGCGTCCTTGAACGTTTTGATGTCGCTGAAGAACTCCTCCATCGTGTACTTGGCCGGATCGAAGCAGAAGTACTCGGAGAGGCTGGCGAAGAGCGACTCCATCTGGGCGAGCATGCGGCCGAGCACTTCGACCTGCGCCCGGCACTCGACCGCAAACTGGCCCATCACCTCGAGAAACCGATCGTCCTCCGACTGGGGCACCTTGTTGTTGTTCAGATCGGACTCGAGGTTCTTGAGCGCGTTGTTCATCTGGCGCATCGTCTTCTGGATCGTGTCGAGACTGACGCGCGACGCCTTGTCGACGTGGGACAGATCCTCGTAGAAGGTGAGCGCCTCCGGGAACTTGCTCTCGATCACCTCGGCCAGGTAGTGCAGCAGCGTCTGCTTGTTCTCGTAGTCCTTCGTGCTGGACAGCTTCGGCAGGAAGCTCATCTCGAACCCGAACGCGGGACCCTTCTTCGAGCCGGAGTTCATGTAGTTGCCGAGCAGCAGGATCAGCTCGAGCACTTGGGCAAACTTTTTGCTCGTCTTCACCTCCTCGCAGGCGGCCGTTCCCGCCACGATGTCCGGCTTCACGTCCGCCACCATGTCCGGCAGGTCGATCTTGAAGCTGAGGCTCTGCAGCCGCGCACCGAGCCGCTTGATGTCGCCGATCGTGGCCGCGAACCGTTCCGCACCGGCCAGATCTTCCCCGCGCGCCCGTATCTCCTGCAGGCGCTTCAGCTGGTCCGGCGGTGGCAGGTACTGGATGAGCTGCTGCAGTACGCTCGGGCTGAGCACGGACGTGTCGCAGCGGAGCAGACAGGTGCGGATCTGTTCGTACGAAAGGTGCTTCAGCGAGCCGCCCAGCAGGATGGACAGATTCTGGGCCGCCTTCCCATCCAGCACGCGCAGATCGATGTTCTTCTTCGACGACTGGGGCCGATCGGCCGCGTCCTTGTCGATCGGTTTGCCCGGCTTGGAGGAGAACTTCATCGCGAGCCCGGACAGTATGTCACCGTCCGCGAGCTTCTCCTCCTGCACCTTCACCCAGAACGAGTTTTCGGAGAGATTTTTCGCATCGAGCCCGTTCCAGTTGGCCCGCTTCATCGGCCCGTCCGTGTCCCACTTCTTTTTCGGCTTCAATCCGTACGGTAGTGGCTTGGGTGCGGCATTCGGGAACGGTGGTGGCATACCCGGGAAGCCCGGCGGCCGCACACCGCCCGGCCCCATCATCATCGGTGGAGGGGGCGGGGGCGCTCCACCCATACCGGGCATCGGTGGCGGCGGAGGAGGAGCTCCACCAGCACCGCCGGCACCCGGCATCGGTGGTGGTGGAGGAGGCGGTGCACCACCTCCACCACCACCGATCATCACCGGGACCGCGCCCGGGAAGGGTGGAGGGGGTGGGGCCGGAGCTGCTGCTCCGCTTCCCCCCGGCAGCAGACCGGGCGGTGGGGGTGGAATGTTAATTTGAGGTAGTTTGCTTTTACCCTTCGGCGACACGATCACGCCGGTCGCTTCGATCTCCTTGAGGCGATCCTCGAGCGCGGCCGCCCGCGCTTCCGCCTCCTGCCGCGCCGTCTGCAGCTCCGTCATGCGCTTCTCAAAATCTTCCGACTTTTTGCTCTCCATCTGCTTCGTCTTTTCCGCCATATCGTCCAGCAGGGTGCTGGTGTCGATGTGGAAGTCGCGGCACTCGAAGTTCGGATCGTAGCCGCTCTTGTGGAGCACGATCTGCGACACGCACTCCTCGATCAGCTTGAAGTAAGCCGGCCGGTACTGGTGATCGTCGCGGATGAACAGCAGATGCTGCAGGATCGACAGGAAGTACGGTTCGCAGCTCGTGTCCGCGACCAGATTCTTCAGCAGCTCGAAGCAATCGTTCATATCGTCCAGCTCGAGCCGCACGTTGTCGAACCGATTGCTGAACTCCTCGAAGTCGTCCTCCCGGTAGCAGTTGAAGATCTTAAAGTGGTTCACCAGATTCTCGTGCCCGCTCTTCGCCACCAGCTCCGACAGCTGGTCGATGCGTTCGTACAACCCCGCCCGCATCATTTCGCAACGCAGGTGCAACCGGTAGTTGATGTCCGTCGGTGTGTTGATGATGCAGTTGATGAAGATAAGCGTGCTGCACGTCAGCTCGTAGTTGCGATCGTTGTCGAGAAACAAACCCTCCACGATCGGTCGGAACCGTTCCGAGCCGGGTTTGAGCATCGAGCTGACGTTGGTGACCGCACGGAGCACCTTCTCGTACCCGTTGCGCTCCTTGATCAACGACAGACCGGACAGCAGCTTGATCGCTTCGCACCGCGTCTGAGGGTTGCTGGCATCGATGCACTGGGCCAACAGCAGCACGACCGCATGCTGGTCGGGCGACAGGATCACGTTCAGGCCCCAGGAGTTGTTCATGATCGCTTTCAGGCACCGCAAACACTCGTACTCGATCTTGGGCATGCGGCGCGGGCCCGATTTGCAGTACCGCAGCAGCGTGACGATCTCGTTGATACCATCTTCGCCGAAATCTTTGATCCAGCTGATCGGGTTGCTGGTAAGCGCCACGCGCAGACTCTCCAGACATTGCAGCAGTTTGCTCGCTCGGTTCGAATAGTCGCCCTCGTGCAGGTACTGCACGTAGTCCGAGGGTTTCTCGAACCGGGAGTTCGCCCGATGCTCGGAGGATGTTTTGCCTGCGTACCGGATGAGATAGAATGGAGAAAGGGATTAGTTAATAGGACGATAAAATGAAGACTAAAAATTTTGTTTCGTGTATTTTTTTTTAGTAAAAAAGACGCTTGGATAGGAAATGCGATACGGATTTAAACGGAGCGACACGACTTATCGAAGATATCGGAATGTTTCTGTTTCTGGTTTAAAAAATTGCTCGTCAGGGAATGGCATTATTGGTTGCCTTTTAGTATACATGATTTCATGAGGCGAAATTGACATTCCGAAGCAATTATTAAATTAATAGGTGTAAGCTTTGGAGCCGATCAAAAAACGATTCAAAAGCATGTTAAAGACGCATGATCGCATCGCTTCGCAAGAACCATCTCTATCATTAGAGGACGAGAACAAAATTGGACATAAACCGAATCTTTTTGAATAGTTGCTAGGTTACAAAATCTTGCAATAAAGGTGCCTTAGATCAAGATGTGGATGAACAAAGAATGAAAATCTAGAAGAGTAACAATAAGCAATAAGCCATACGGCTAAGGCCGTAATTTCTCAAAATAAATAAAAACATAAATCAGATCTCGGCAATGACCGAAGCTCTGGATATGTGAATAAGTAATTTTTCAGGTAAAAATTTCATAGACAATTTTAAGGTTTGGCATGTCGAGTGATGCAAAGGAGGCAATGCCAATCAATTTTTACACGCGTCAGTGTTTAGAAAGGCCACTCTGTTTGCGATTTTCCTCCAACTTTAGGATGATAATATAACAAATAGATTTAAACTATACACCAAACAGAGTTATGCTATTACAAATTACCTATTACGATAATACTGGGACACCTTATACGTTGTAATCAGTACTACGGTTCTACGGTGTAATCAGTACGGTTTTTTCTGTGGGATTAGTGTATTGAGATGAATCCCATTCAAATCACGCAAAGCCACAGACGGTAACTTAGTGAAAGTTTATATCTTTTCTGCACCTAAAAAGCCATGTGAATACGAAGGACGACCCAGATCTTTTGTGGTTATTTTTTTTATTTTTAAAGATCTCGAATTGATTGATGTGTCATCCTAACAAATCGGATGTTTGTATTACCCAGGAGCGTCGCGCTTTAAATTCCACGAGGTGTAAATTTAAACATCAACTTGTCTCGTGTGCGGAATTAGCAGCCTGCTACGGACAGAATTCTAAAAGTCAAGCAAAGCCACAATTGGTAAGCGTTCGGCGAACAACGAATAAGAAAATAGACATTTTGTTGCATGGAATGTGTGATAAGGAAAAGTTAAAATCTGTTAGCTACTACCTAAAGAGCCAATTTTCATTTTAAATCACGCACAAGAGCGCTAGGATTGGAGCAGCCATATTGCGGACGAAGCTAGTACTTAATCAAAGGTCTTAAAAAATATAATTCTCCTCACCAAAGAGTTTTATAAAATGAAATAAACTTACAGTCTTTATAACAAGATGATCAAAAGTGTTATTTGTTCTATATTAAAAAAAAACTTTCAAAACTTTTAAAGCACTTCAATAATTTTAAAAATTTAGTGGTCAACTCACTTACAGATGAAAATAAAAGTATCACCAGCACGGAATACGGATCATGGAACCAGAGCTCTAGCAGTGACGCATAACAAATGCATTACTGTCACAATTTCCAGCCCTATTTATCACACCTTGACAACGATTTGTTACTTGCCTACTGGGATATAATTATCTTATCGCAACCGCAACCCTTGAGTGCAAATCTATTTCATTTAAAATTTCGCTACTGTGCAGTATTTTACAGGAACATTAACCGCGAAAAAAATACTCTACCACATCTTCCAATACAGTTTCTGAATCTAAAAAAACCCTTTAACAGGCAGTTAATTGCACTCCGACCTCCGACATCGCATCAATCATTGACCTACATTTGTGTTTGCTCCGCGTAAATATTGCACACTACGTCCGAAAACGATCGATCAAAAAAGTGGACGGGACGAGGGGAAGCAGAAAAAAAGAGTGCACTATTTATAGAGGATGTTGGAGGCCCAAAATTTGGCCCCAAAGATTCAACGAACGCCTGGCGAACAGAACGAATTGCGTTGCCATTCGTGCGAGGTATGATCTCCCGCTGGGGGTGAGTTTAGAACAGTTGTTGATGGGACTTCAAGTAAAACGAATGATCATACGCTTCACTTCGCAATAAGCTCAGCCGTGCCGGAAGCAGCCGTCCATACTGCCCCGACATGCTTATGATGCTTCTGCCTCTGCCTTCCAACCGAGGGTAAGATCGAATAAACAGATGGATATTTTGAAAAACCATTAGTGAAGCGTTAATTTTAGCGTGATGGTGTCATCCAACGAACCAGACGCATGGGACAAATTCGCTCGTTTTCCACGACAAACGAAGCGAATTCATCGGCGGGACACCTTCCTGCAGGTGCATTGGCGCAGAGAAGCACGAAAATACGATGCACACGGGGGCATTTTGCAGCATTTTCATCGCATCATTTCATGCGTTGTGACAAAAACAGGATTACGGCGAGGCTCACAAAACAGGCCCGGTGATTTTGTCGCCAGTGTCGGATGATGTAATGCAAAGCGAACGAGAAAAATGATAATGTGCAGGACGGTTCCAGAACGAACGCGAACGAGAACAGGTCGACCTTGAACTTGGAACCGGGTGGGGGGAGGGGGGGAGGAGGAGGAACTGAGAGCTCGTGTGAAGCAGAAGATACTGACTGCAAGAGTTCTAGACAAGGCACAGGAAAAAAGCGTACGTCTGTCGGCCGGAACCGGCTAGACTCGCTGGTCATCTTAACACCGTTCTCTCTCGCTCTCTCTCTTTTAGCCTGTGGCTAGTTGGCGGTCTGGAGCAGACATTGGGCTCTCGAAATGCCTCATGTCGGTAAGAACAACCACCGCCCGCATCAGCCAGCTGATAGGTTTTGCGTGAGGCATACTGCGAATCGGGAGCAAAATGCACCGCCGGAGAACGATGAGGTGGTAGTGGTGGGAAGGGAGGCAGCGACGTGAATGGGACGTGCAGAAATTGAAATAGATACGGGCCGCGTACTCGGGAACGGTGCGCTGTGGTCGGGTGGCTGGACGTGGCAGGAAGAATGAAGCAAGATCAAATGAAGCGTTTGTTTGCGATCGAGCGCGAATGCGGTGGTGCGGGTTTGACGTAATGCGAGGCATGTGGCCTGCTGATGGAGCACGTGGCGCACCTAGATAAACGCGACCGAACCGAGGCGCGCACGAAGGGTTGGCGGGGTGGGCGGGGGTTTGTAGGCACACTTTTGAGCGACACTTAACGATCACATTCTTCTTTCAATGAATCGATGCACTTGGCGCTCGGTGGAACCGTAGCCGTAGACAAAGAGAAAAACGGTGGTTGGTAGCCTTTTGTTACAGTTGTGTTAGATAATTAATAAATTTTTGTTTATCCATACTTTGAAGCAATTCACACCTTCCACGGACGAGCAGTGTAAAGTGTACATAACAATTAACTCACTGTAATGAGGATTAATGGATGTAAATAAATAATAACAAAAAATAAGCTTTAATTTAGACGGAAAGAAACAACTGATTAAAACAACCTGAACGTCATGTTGTACTTTTAACAAGGAATTGATGTTGAACTATTTTTCAATAACTTCTGCTTTCTACAGATCCTAGTGAGGAGTTCACAAACAACGGTCAGCAGTGGATGTAATGATCAAGAGTGGCCAATTATTTGTTGGGTCAAGAGCTGGCAGCTATATTCTGTATTCAAAATTCTCACCCTAGAAATTATGACATTTGTTTTATTAATAGTACAAAATGTTTTGGCAGACGCTTTTTGTACTCCTGCAAATGCTAAATTACATTTAAATTCGAAGATTGTTGAAGAGTTTTTTCTTAAGTCCGGGGTGTATTGTGTTGCATTATTATTATGATTTTTATCTGTATACATAATATCATTACCATCTTCTCTTTTGTAAATTTAGCAGTTTAAATTCTTCTAATGCAAAACTCTTTTAACTACAGACTATTTGTAACTAAGACGACACATTGAGTACACTTTCATATTAGAATGTTTGGTTTAACGTAACGTAACCTTTCTTACGTTGGGAAAATGAATAGATTACCAGTATTGATCGGCAAAGAAAATGAAAGCGAAAAAAATGTATCCTTTGTTAAACAAACCAACAACGATAACTTGCTAATATTAGCCAATTGGAAAAGAAAACAAATACTTTCGACACTCTTTTCACCGCTACGTGTACCGGTTACCGATTGTTTACCTATTTTTTATCACTACCGCACTGGAAGATATTAAAATAACATTGGTCACACGAATAATCCATCAGAAATACTTTATATACTTATGTTACATACTGTGAGTACAGCATTGTTTTGCTAGGGAAATCGAAGCTAACAAAGCATACGGGCCGCACAAGTAAGCAATAAATATTTATTTATCATCTTCATCTTAAAGATTTTATTGGTTGCATTTATCTATTGGGAATGTAATATTCTTTGGTTTCCCAACAAGCGTTGACAAATTTACTGGGTGTGCTTGAAAGTTGTTATTACGTACTAATTTTACTTATTGCTAGATGATATTTTCATAAAAAGTTTTACATTTTTGCTCGTCAGAACATTGCTCAAAGTCGTAATTCGTCATCCAATCAAACCACAATAACAATCCATACTGAGATTAAGAACCAACAACGAAGTTCTTAAATCAAAGTACAAAAAACGTTCATGTTTATTCTATCGGAATGTTTATCAAATAACAACCGGTATTAAATTATCGTCCATTGAGCGCAACCGGCTGTAGTGCTGTAGTGTATTTTGTTTACTTAACAGTTACAATTTATGTCAACGTTAGTCATCACACTCACAAATTTCGTCATAAATTGTACAATCAAATTAATCATCCTTTCTATTAGTGTTTCTTTTCTAGCCAGCTTGCCGTTTGTCTCCTTTGGTCTCCGTCGCTGGTTGTTACGAACTATCTTCACCACCAAGTGATGAGTCGTCCTCCACACTCAACACAATCAACGGGTCGTCCCCACCACCGGAGCAGATCAGAACGAATGAGTAGCCCATGATCATTCAATCCCACCGTTCGCCATCATGCGTTCTCAAGGTGCAACGCATCGTGAAACGGATGCTCCGGCAAACCCGGCGGTGACGGTGACGATGATGGCTCAAATGATGATGATGCCAGTTTTTGCAAGCAAACAAGAAAGAGTAAAGAAAACGCACGACAGCAGTAGCAGTGGGTATGAAGTCAACCCCAAAAAGGCTGTTTGCGCTTATAAGGTAACGTGGCCATGAGTCAACCCCGGGGGTGAGCGCTAGCTAGCGGGCGTTCGCTTCTTCACCACGATCCCCAATGCGCGACATTCTCGCATGCTTATCGAACGGCATTTCACGTCCACCGGCGACCGCAAACGAACAGGAAACAAACAACGACCCAACCTGCTCCGCCGCACGTCACAAACACACCGATTATCGATTGAGACTTTCTCGCGCTCGGCTGTTTCGGAGCGATACACACATATGTACGATGTGTTCTCGTCGTGATTCCAGTTTCGCTGTGCCCCACGGTGCTCCCCAAGATCCAGAGCCTACCGGGCGGTTCCGACGAGATTCACGAAGCACCGAAAGAACAGTTAGGCGCAGGAGTATCGTACACCGGGAATGATTACCGGGATGCGTAAAGATACGAGAATTTTAGTGCCATGGCAGGCGAACCATACTTCAAACGTACAGTATACAAACGGTCATCGGGGATAGTTAGCGTCGTCGCTCGGGACAGGTTTGTTTTCTTAGAATCATGTTTGCTAAGCTGTCGCGCCCGGTACGGATTAACGCATTTGCGTGTTGATAAGATGATGATAATTTTATCCTCGCTCCGTGGGCAGCAATTTTCCAATAGACGGCAACACAGCAACGTTGAGTAGATAACGCAATGTGCCTTTGCGTCTAGAGCACCACTAGATTTGGCGGGAAAATGTATAAGCATGTATGAGATTTTTGTTCAAATGTTCTGTAGAAATTAGAAAATAAAATAACATAACATATGTGGTACAAATGCTTATAATTAACCTTGTTACTCAAATACGGATGATTGTACCTGTCATTTTAGCAGAATTAATACTCTGTTTTTGGTTCTACGGGGTGTATTAGTGATGAGACAAAACTGAACTTAGATGCCCTCAGAAATCGATTTTTTATGCCCAAACCATAGGCACTAAATTCATGGCAGCATTTGTTCTTCATTATTACAAGCTGCACTGTACTAAGCTACTAGAAATTCATAATTTTATCATACCAGTTCTACACTACAGGATTTGTAGGATCCAT
Source organism: Anopheles farauti (assembly GCA_000473445.2). Classification (NCBI taxonomy): domain Eukaryota; kingdom Metazoa; phylum Arthropoda; class Insecta; order Diptera; family Culicidae; genus Anopheles; species Anopheles farauti. The sequence goes on along the minus strand of KI915042.1, from coordinate 5,508,441 downwards.
ATCGGCAAGAAAATGAAAGCCATCTTAAAACAGTAATACTCGTTTTCTTTTCTCATTTTCTCATTTCACCAGGATCTGTTGGGAGTTCTATTTGTGCTTATTAAAAACAATAAGCAAACACAATATAAAAGAGCCATATCGAATGCAGTATATGCGAAAGAATTCATCCGTTTCTAGTTTCTAATTTAACAACAGAATTTATCAAATTCATATCAACTTTCTTATTGATTGTACACACATAAATAACCTAGAGGACGTGTGCGTTTGGCGTTGGAGCGAGGTCCAATTACAATATGGAAAAAAGGATCCATCTACAGCATGGATTCTTTTCCAACGCACTTAATTTCACTTGAAGCTTATCACACCGTACTAAGCAACTGTTCTGACTGTTCCTCCGCGGTCGACCAATTCGGTGCGTGGTTTTTCTTCCCCGTCATCCCAGAACATGCAACGCGAAGATGCAACCATGCGTGAATACGCTTGAACGTGCTGGCGGGTGGGGGACGTCTCGTGTATTGTGTGTTGCACATGCTTAAAACCGCGCGTAAAACGCGACCTAAAAGTAAACACACACCCGATTGTACAGCCCCCTCCCCGGATCGGTGGACCGATTTCCCCAGCCCTGCTCGGTGCGGTTCTAGCGTGTACGCATGGTCTGCTGCCATCATGACACCTGTTGCGCCAACCCCCTCCGGCCACACACCCGGATAAATGGTTCCGCGTGCTTCATCAGCTCCGTAACCACAGCAACCGGCGGGGTAAAGCGTTTTAGTACACGCACACACCACCATTCTGTGAAATTGAAACATATTTGAAGCGCGTTTGATTGTGTAGTGTTTACGTTTGAATCGCTCTATTATTTTATCGCGTTTTGTATTGTATCGCGCGTACGACCAACCGTAACAATTTTGTCGCAAGAACCGAACACTTTTGGGGCGGAAAAGTCGCGATTAGAACGACCGCGAGAGTCTCGAGATAAGACAATTGTAGTTATGAGCTCATACGCGCGATGCTTCGGGAAACTGGTAGCACATTTTTGCCGTCGGCGCTTTAAGTAAGCCCTTATCACCACCCATATGGATTGTCCAAGCGTTTCGTCTTGTTGTAATGGGTTTGGTTGTTAATGAAATTGCTACCCTGTGTTTAAATCGTCCTATTTGTAGTAAACACTCATTAGAAGAACCCGAAGAAAAGTTCGCAAACGATGTACCATGATGGATTTGCTTTGTTTTGTTTTATAATTGCGATAAGAAAACATTCCATAGCCTTCCACGGTAGAATGCACAGTCAACGTGTCACACCAAAACTGAATGTTGCGGGCGATGACACTGTCGTTTGCTACTCGCGTTCGAGTGGTAAAACAACGTCGAGAACGTGTGGAAGGAAATGGCCAAAGTTATGGTAAAGTTATATTTTTGGAATTCCAATTTATAGGGTATGATCTCAGTGCACCTTCAAAAAAAAAAAAACCTTCACCCTTGTGATGATTTTGAGCAGAATTCAACACCGTTACGGATCATGAAGACAATTTTCTGCGCTATAAATACACCAACTACATGGAACCCGTGTCGACCGCTCGTCAAGGATCGTTTGAATGCCGCCTTGGAGAGGGTACACCACGCCTGCACGTGTTTTCACTTTTGGACAGAGCGCGAAGTGCATATGCATCTAAGAATAACACCATCCACCCTCCCTGCCACCTTGAACGCGAAGAAAATGCACTTTTGCACGGGTCGTTCTGACTGCTTTTCGCGTTACATTTGTGGCGCCTTCTTTAACAGTGTGAAATTCATTATATTAACACGGGGGTTCACTACACACACACACACACACACGCGCGCGCGCACATACAAACACATTACTCTGGTCAGTTGCTATCTCTCCGTGTTCGCCCCACTACCCCGATTTCACCCCGCACCCGTTGGGTGCCTGTAGGTGGTGGGGACAAACGTGAAGGATGTGTTTTGTGGGTCACGACGATTCCGAGCGCGCGACAACGATTCATACGCTTCAAGGCCCCACCACTTCCCATGTCGATGGGAGATTTTAGTGGTCCAGCGCGCTGCTGAGCACGGTTGGAGACATCCTGCAGTTGGTACAAAGTTTTCTTTGTGTGACACGATGTTGATCTGTGTTGTGGTCGAAGTAGACCTTGCTGCATCCTTTCCCATTTACATCGATGTAAATAAACAATTCAGTCATAGAGCAAAGGCTGCCAAAATGCATCACAGTGCTCTGTCTCGCTTTCGCTTTCGCGGGGTCAACAGTGCTTGACACAGCGAAATGCGTCTTTGTTGACTGGTTCGCTCTTTCTAGTGTGTTCGAAGACTCGTCCAGAGGGGGTTGTGTGTTGGTATGTGCGTTCACCTTTCCGCGTCACACATTCTTTTCTTCTCTCTCTTTTTCCTTTTCTGCATCTTCCACAATACGTACCTTTCACGTGCATGTCGATCATCTTGCGCTTCTCCTCGAGCGGTTTGTCCAGCAGCGGTTCCCGCTTGGCCTTGGGAATGTTCATGTCCTCGAGAATTTCGAGAAACAATCGGTTAACTTCCGCCTCGCTTAACCGCCGCGTTTCGTTCGGTTCCATAAGTGACACAAGATCCGCCTCCTGGCCGGACAGTGGACGGCCACCGCCACTCCCGCCACTACCTCCTCCACTACCACCCCCATTGAGGTTGCCGTAGCTGCCCCCATAGCCACTGACGCTACCGCCCGTGGATGGCCCATTCCCGTACACACCACTCCCACTACCGTGCCGACCGACCTTCTTGTGTGGTCGTCCGAGCAACGTATCCAGAAAGCCACCCGATTTCACTCGGTCGTGTTTGGACATTTTTCACGCACTCGCGACGCGCGGAAGGCTCAGAAGATACTGTTGACCGTTGCAATTCTCTTGTATAATGCTCACAAACTTACACTAAACACAAACAATAGCGCTTGGCAACATATATTGAACAAATTAAATCTCGTACGAAAGAGCATCGATGCTCCTCGGCTGACATCATTTCAATTTTGACAACCATTCGTTGTTTGACAGCGTTGCGTGTGCGATAGAAAACGGGCCAGGACATTCCGTACGATTTGACAGCCACAGGGTGACGCGGGATCAATCAACGTACGGAACTTGAAATGATTTTTCTTTATGAAAATATATTTTCTAACAAAAAAAACTATGTGTGAAACTGATGATAAATATAAGCAATGTAAAAGTGTATGTTATTAATTGTGAATAATCAATTGAAAGTTGTATTTTTCCAAAACCAAAACCATCATGAGCTAACCCACACCATTCTACACACTGTCAAAATAGCACGCGCAGCTGCTGTCATTGTGACAATTACGTATTGGTACAATTTCCAAGGCGAAAGGTGTGTTTTCTGTGCAGCTGATAATAAATGTGATAATTCTGGAATATTACTGCTGAAATTTCTCTTCAGAGCGATATTCATTCAATTGAATATCGATTTTATTATATTTTTCACCGTTTGGTACTAACCTATTCCCAATTCCGTTGGCTTGAATTCTAGAACAAATACACAATAACATAAAATGGCACAAAGTAAGCTGAACGATTTGGCTGGAAAATTCGGAAAAGGAGGCCCTCCCGGACTGACCATCGGTCTGAAGGTGCTGGCTGCCGTCGGAGCTGCCGCCTACGGCATTAAGAACTCTATGTACACGGGTATGTAGGCAGAAATAAGATTGTGAAATAACCCGGCACCGCGAGCAGAATGTGTGAACAAGGAGTGATGCAACCTAACCTCTATTTGCGTTCTCGTTGCACCGGTTCGAATGGGTTCTCTCTGAATGGCTCCTTTGTGCAATTTGTGCAAATTTTTTTTTTATCAATTAAAACATTTCATCCAAAGATCCGTGTTATGCTGTTCATACATACATTTCAACAGTGAAATACTGATCGAAATCGGTTCCCTTACTTTGCATAGCATTACATAACATTCGGTACCGGTGCAAGTAGCGTACCGACACAGATGCAAGATGTTGTTTATGGTGCGTTCAATTTCATGTTTTCTTACTATTTTACAGTTGAAGGTGGTCATCGTGCGATCATATTCAACCGTATCGGTGGTGTCGGTGACGATGTGTTCGCCGAAGGGCTACACTTCCGAGTTCCATGGTTCCAGTACCCGATTATCTACGACATTCGTTCCCGACCCCGCAAAATCTCCTCGCCAACCGGTTCGAAGGATTTGCAGATGGTGAACATTTCGCTGCGAGTCCTGTCACGCCCCGATGCACGCAAACTGCCCGTCATGTATCGCCAACTGGGCCAGGATTACGATGAGAAAGTGTTGCCCTCGATCTGTAACGAGGTGCTGAAGAGCGTGGTAGCCAAATTCAACGCTTCACAGTTGATCACCCAGCGACAGCAGGTTTCACTGCTTATTCGCCGTGAGCTCGTGGAGCGTGCGGCCGATTTCAACATCATTCTGGACGACGTGTCGCTGACGGAGCTGAGCTTCGGGCGTGAGTACACGGCGGCCGTCGAAAGCAAGCAGGTCGCACAGCAAGAAGCCCAGCAGGCGGCATTCTTAGTGGAGCGTGCGAAACAGGAACGTCAGCAAAAGATCGTCCAGGCGGAGGGTGAGGCGGAAGCAGCCAAGATGTTGGGTATTGCGGTGGCCGAAAATCCCGGCTACCTGAAGCTGCGAAAGATTCGTGCCGCGCAAAACATTGCCAGAACGGTAAGCATGTTGTGTTGAACGTGTTTTGTGCGATTGGTTAAACGTATGATGCACGTTTTTCTTTCTCAGATCGCCAATTCGCAGAACCGTGTCTACCTCTCTGCCAACAGTCTGATGCTGAACATTCAGGACGATACCTTCGACGATATGTCGAAGAAGGTTGCAAGTAAGAAATGAGATTTATTAAAGCCTCCCGTTGCGGAGGATCTTCTAACAAAGTCTGAACAATCGAGCACTGGCACTAACAACAACACTAACGAACCATTAACGTTGGGTGTGGGATTTCATCTACCAGCTACCGTGTTTCCCTGTCCTCAAGAGAGTCCGTTTTAGTTGAAGATTTAGACATTATTCCAAAAAAGCTTTTTTCATCGTGTTTAACATAGGAAATCGCGAGTGCATGACTTTTTATAACGTTGATAGCATCTAGTTTGCTTTGGAAACTAGACGTTTCCTGGTAGTAAGTTTAATGTAAACAATCTACGCTGTAATGTAAACATAGTCTTAATAAATCGAATGCCTCGCTTATTGTAACTAACCCCAACCCTAATCGATTGTATGAGTGTTTCAAATGTAAGACAACATCCTTTTTCTTTCGTTCAGATTTATTATTTTAACCTAATTTTCTCGAACAAATCTAGTTCACTCTGTGGAGCCATTCGTTGCTTTGAAACTAATCATCCATTTTTCTTCTATCTGTTTCATATTTCCATAGGAAAATAAGCACGCACGCGTTGGGTGCACCTATCGAAAAAAAAGAACCTATTGCCTAAAACCGATAATACCATACGCGAAAACAGATCGACACAAAGCAAAAGACTAGTTAAGAAACTCATGCCAGCTATACTGGAGCACCCATTGAAGCTTATTACTGCGCCACCCTCCTCCATCTCCAGCAACGGTCGGGAGAAACCATTGAAACTTACTTGGGAGCCGTTCCCGTCGGGATTCGCTCTAGATGGATTATGAGTGCAGCGATTCTCCGTTCACCTCCGGCGAGAAGATACCCTTCGATTGCGTTCGGCCACAGTGTGCGTGCGATTGATTGTGTGTTTGGCTCGTTGTGCTAGGGAGTGAAGTAAAAGTTTTCAAGTTATCGTTTCGGAGCCTGCTCCTCTACCCAACGTCCGTTGGAGGGTGGACAGATATCGATCGTGTGTGGATTAGCGTGTGACTGTGCGCAGGTTGCATTTTTGTTTAGTTTAGTCGTTAAGATGCATTTTTTTATGGTGAGCGAATAAAGTTAGAACGGGGCTCTAGGTCATTCCGCTCCGAGCCACCATTGCCCAAATCGGTGGTAGTGTAAAAACCAGAACAAATGAGTAGTAGCAGTTTTACGCGTTTCTGTTTTCCGAAATAAGTACCGTGTTCTTGTTTTGTTCTTTTGCACCTGGTTCGTTTGGTTGTATACCGCCTTGCTTGCTGGAGCGCTGGAGGATGGTGGCACTGGCGTGCCATTTATATTTTACTTACGTTTTTTTTTCGTTTTTTGTATCTATTTTCAATCGTTTTTTTTTTATTTCTTTGTGCTTTGCTTCAAAACGATCCAGATGTTGGACAACAAGGTGGTGGATGGTTTTCTTCGACTGCATCAACGCCTACAAAAACAGCCGCACAGGTGAAAGCAAAACCATCAACGAATCAAGCTGATAGCGGTGCGCAACACGACGAGAGTTTGATACAAATAATCGCCGAAGAAACCGTTGATCGGTTGCGGGGCAACGTACTCTAGACGAGTTCCGCTGGATTTCGTTTGCAGATAGGAGGATTGAATTAAAACAAAAGCATTTGTAGCAAATTTCGTTGCATGGGTCGTAATATGTATCTGTTGCTTGATGCATTTATTTGTCCATAATTTGTGTTTGGGCATGACGATTCATATTTCTCGTGTAGAGAAGCATTAAACAGCTCTCACAAACTGATCAGGTTACCGTATTGAATAAAGGATGGTAGCAAAAGTGGGAAGAATTGCTCTTCTCGTCGTCGGTTATATGTTTTTTTTCGTCTTTGTTTTGTCATTAAATTTTGGCTACAATACAATTCAGCTATTCCTTTTTCGAGAGAGAGAGAGAGAGGGAGAAATAGTGATAGAGACATTGAGAGGTTTCAAACTGGCAGTGTTTGCTCCTGAGGGTTTCTGCTAAGTAGGTAAGTTGTTCGATTCCATTTTGGTTTTCTGGTTCGTCTGTTAGCATACTACAATTTTACGTTCATATTTTAATCTATGGCATGCGGAGTTGTGCTTGCAAAAGCTGTTCTAGTGTTACAACAACATGACAAACATGGTTTCGTTTTATCATCCCTTTATCTGGTTCTATTTTGGTTGGATCAAGGTTTTGGACCTCACACTTGGTATAAACTACTTGAAATAATCGCATTAATCTACGAATAATTTCTCACTAACACTACACCGAATCGTCTTATTCTCTACAGCAAATGAAAAAACTTAACCAATCCTCTGTTCCAGACTTTCGGGAAATATATAAATAATACCTGACATCGCTTCACAAGAAAAACGAGATAACAAAAAGTGAGGAACATAAGAACGCAAAGGGATTGCTAGAAAATGCATCGTAAATTCCGGTCACCACCCGATTCCGGCACCGACTTTCGCTACGTGCGCGGGGGTGGGTTCATGTTTAAAGGGATGCATTCTTAATTGTAGAATTTATCACAGTGTGTTTGGTTTTTTGAAGATGTGATGAAATCGTGCCCCGGCTGTGAGACCAGTCCCAAGGGTTGAATATTGTTGAAAAGAATGCTCAAAATGGAGGACAGCATTAAAAGTGGGTTTTGTGGGCTTAAAAATACGTAACAAAGAGAACTGAACAGTTATAATTTTGCAGGTGTATGCTTGTTTGTGTGTGCAAAAATCGATACATATGAAAAACTGTTCCCGCTTCTTAAAATTCTGTAACAAAACTAAATGGAACGAATTTACGATCAGAATCATACAATACTGTGAACTAGTTCTTACCCGTGCTACATTTAAGAATACGCACCAATTTCAATTTCACTGAATTCACTCCCCAAAAACCTCTTTCGGCGGAACTGGATGATGCTAATCCTTATCCGAGGAGAGAGTGAAACCGAATTCCGAGTCTTCACAAACTACGCTGAGCTAAGCTAATTTGCGCAATGCTGCAGAATGACACGCCGCATACGCAGAGGACACGCAAAATTGATTAATAATTTGGTTCCGTTTTCCGCTTCCGACCAATGCTTTCAAACCTGTTTTGGCTAGCTAGCTGTGATTTAATTATTTATTTTATCTAGGATAACTGACAGTGTACGCGTTACTTCTTCTTAGCTTCTTGATACTTTGGGTGCTGGAGTAGTTTGCTGGAAATTTTGCTGCGGGAGTAAACTAGTACGTGTAGGGGAGGAAATCCTAATAGTTGCAGCTGTTGCGGGAAATTGCGGTGGATATTTTTCGTTGTTCAGTACATTCACTGTCCCGATGGCGGCGGCGGTGATGATCCACTGGACGTGTTGTCCGCTGCCGACAGGATTACGGAAGCTGGACCACTCCCAGCTCCACCGGTGGCTCCGTTGGCGCATGTCAGTGGTCAAATGCTAGTTTGGAGAAGTCCACGCTCGAGATTGAAACACTCCAGCACGGATGCACCGATGGAGCTGCGGCGCGTCAGCATCGACGTGACGATGGTCCACTTGTTCACCTTCGGATCGTACCGTTCGACGGAGTTGAGCGAGGAGGAGCCATCGTTCCCACCGAGCGCGTACAGGAATCCGTTTGCTTCGACCACCTCGTGAGTTGATCTGTGGGATTGTAGGTCGACGGTTGAAAAAAATATAGTGGAATAAGTGAGCGGCACAATGGACCATACTCTGTAGGCGGTAGGATTACGATGCTAACTAGATCTCCAGAAGAAAAGAAGATATCATTCTGGGATAGTGATGAGAAAATCAGACTTCTACTATTCTAGAACATCAACTCTACTCAAACAATCTCAAACAAATTGTCACTGAATAGATCTTATTTAAAGGTTGAGTATCAACCAAATAAAATCAAATGAGACTCTTTAATTAGAGGCAAATTGAACATAAAACAAAAGTTCGGCTCCAAATAAAAATTATTCTACTGTTAAAAAGAAACTCGCAAGAATATTTTAGCAAACTTGTGAAAACAAATAAAACTATAACATGCTATGAAGATAAACATAATCTTTTTGAGTTGAAACACTATTACGATAAATATTACCAGTATCAACAATAACGAAAAAACAATTCAAAATTAGTTCTTCAGTCCTAAGAGCAAAAAAATGTCTCAAAGAAAAGAAAACATGATTTCCAAAGCGATAGCAAAATGCTTTCGCTACAAAGAAGATTTCAAAGAGATTCCAAATCAAACGATCTCTCTATTGCAAATGATATAAAAACCGCTGAAACAATAACAACCAACAACAAAACAAAACCGATCATATCCTGTTAGAAGTAAAACAAAAATACCATTAAATAAATTCCAACGACTCTCCTTAAGAATACAAAAAAGGTGATCGAGCCAAAAATATTACTAAAAAAGTTGATTTGTTAAGTTGATAGAAGCGAAACCGTTTGAGAATAGTCGAAAATATTCGATCTCTGCAATCCGCCTACCTCCTCGAATGCATCGCACTGATCGGTTCCCAGGCGTTGGTCCTTAGATTGAATCGTTCGCCCGTTTGCATACACATCGTTCCATCGCTGCCACCGATGCAGTACAGATACCCGTCCAGTGCTGCCACTCCGCAACTGCTCCGACGAGAGGTCATGCTCGGTACCGACGACCAACTACCGACCCGGGGATCAAACCGTTCCACGGACGACTGGTAGTTGCTGGAATCGAACCCACCGAGCGAGTAGATGCAGTTGTCCAGCACGGCCACGCGGCAGTACCGTCGGCGGGTGCTCATTGCCGGGCAGGACGTCCACACACCGGTCAGTGGATCGTACCGTTCGACGCTGCTCAAACATGACGCCCCGTCGTAACCACCGCACACGTACAGCAGCCCATCGAAGGCACACGTGCCGAGACAGGAACGCTTCGTGCCCATCGGCGTAATGTTGGTCCATTCGTTGGTCAGCGGGTTGTAGCATTCGGCCGTGGCCAGATCGTTTTCCCCATCGTACCCACCGACGACGTACAGCAGCTTCCGTAGTGACGTGACGCCGGCCCTCGACCGGCGGGAAATCATCGGTGAGATTGTCATCCACGCGTTCGTTTTTGGATTGTAGCACTCGCACTCGTTGTGGATCGCAAACAGGCTGCCGCCACCGACGGCGAAGATGTACGAACGCATACCCTCCGGCCGGCGCTCGAGCGTCCGCTGGCTGACGAGGGAACTGCGCTGTTCCGGCAGCAGGTGGTACTTCATCGCCTCGAGCAGCAGCTCCTTGCAGTGCGATTCCTCACGCACCAGCGCTTCCGTCTCGACGCAGTTCATGAGGAACTCGCGGCTCACGAGCGGAAGCCGCACGTGCGACATCAGCTCGGATATGTGCTTTTTGCGCTCGCTTAGATCGTGCTTGATCCAGTTCAGCACCGCCATGAATACTTTCTCTTCCGAGCAGATGTTTAGCTGGCTGTTGGATATCAAATCTTGAACCTGCGGGAAGGCGGGAGAAAATAAAAACATCCTGATGAAGTATGTTTAGAAAAGTTTCACATGGAGAATATTTAATACTAATAAATCTTGCAACAATTCTTTGCAATTGATGCTTAGTGATACAAACGTTTCAAATATAAACAAATTTCAAATGACTACCAATTATATATTCTAATTATTATATTATTAGCATGACAAAAGATTCATATTAACCATTTATGTTTTAATCTACTCAAATCTGGTTGATTTGCAATGCAAAAAATCGCATTGAATAACCGCGATTTATGGCAATTAGTGAATCTAAATTAAAATGATCAAAATGATGGTGGAAATAATGCATTCATCGCTTTCGACATCCGTTGATGGGGAGCTTGGCAAGTACATTTAGTTCACCCTTCCCTGGGGTGCACAGTTCAATTCCAATTAGAGTGATTAATGTATGTTTCAGCAATGCTCAATTCGACGACTCACGCCGTCCGCTTCTCCATCGAACACAGTTATGTGCAATCGCTTTCATCGAATCAACACGCGATTGAGAATGGAACGGTCTGTGAGAATGGAAGCTGCGCGGAGCTGTTCAGGTGCGAACGGGCAGGTGGAAATTGCAATCGACGCAAAGTTTAATTAATTTTGCACGCAAAACAAACAACCTGTCGTGTTGGCGTGTAGCCGAGAAGCAGTGTCGTTGGCATTAAAATACAGTGCTCATGGATATAGCAACCGCTTGTTATCGATGTTTCGTTCGGTCGGATGTGGTGTTTGAGTTTTCCGCTTCGGTTCGGCCCCGTTCGGCTCTCCATCCAGCTCGTTTGTGAGGAGATTTATGTATAACCATTGTCGCTCCACATTGGTAAGCGTTTGGGGGAGGAGATACGACAAAAAAAGAGTGGGTCTTGTTGACACGATTTGCCAAATGCGTCCATGCGTGAAGATTTGTAGGAAGTTTTCGAGCCTTGTGTGTTCCTGTTTTCTCGGTTTTCTTTTTCATCCACATCGAGCTATTGGATTGTTTTTCGATGCATTTCCTTGAGAGGGCACCTAACTCGTAAACCTATTTTCCCAACTCGTTCCAAATTCCGTCTTCCTTCCTCGTTCCACTGGCGTAGGTGCGTCGTGAAAGCATATGATTCATAGCCGCAGCGGGTATATAACCTGGGAGTATAGGACTATCATGTCATGCCAGTGGGAAACCACGAAAGACCCGCACACGCACGGTTGTTCCTGGTGCTCCTGGTGGGAGTATTATTTAATGCTCACCGATACGCATCGCCAAAGGGCAAGCGTAATCGTTTCGGGATGGGTTGCTTCCATCGTCCCTCACGCTTCCCCCGGTTATGTGCGTGTTTTTCGGCAACATTGTCCAATACACATACACAAGCGATAAGGATGGCAACCAAACCGCGTTTGGCATAAGTGAATGTTTATTTACCTCATTAAATCCTAGCAATAAAAACTCTTCCGTGCCGACGACTTGTTGGAAGTTTTGCAGCGCGTACCGGTGGGATCGGGAATGTAGCTCCTTGCACGAGTGGGCATCTAATGAAGGATAAAAAGACAGCAAGAGAGAGAGAGAGAGAGAGAGAGAGAGAGAGAGAAAGTAAGAGCACAAGACATGAAACAGCAGTGAAACTCGGTATGAACAGCAGCTGAGAAAATAAGAAAATAGGTTTATTGCAATGGAAAAGGTGGGCAAAGTGACCAAAACGGACAGTGCAGATGGTTACAAAATTAAAGGCTACCGGATGGTCGGAGATTATGGAAATGAAATTGTTTCCCATCCAACTGACCGTTTTGCTGGGAGGTTTAGCTGTGCGAAATTTGCGCGGGATGTTGGTATATCAGGTTCGAAACGAAAGCGTAATAGAGTTTAATTGAGTTTCATTTCAGAGTTAATATGCACCAACCGTACACCGGTTGAATATTCTTAATCAACGAAAATGTTACCTATCTTCTGGTTCTGGTTGCCATTTTTGCCTTTTTTTTAATATTCAAATATTGTTGTTCTTGATTTACGTATCTTAAATAAAAGATCTCATTTTTTGATTGCTGGCCAAATTCACTTACCAGCTGTCAATATGTTTAATTCATAAGAAGAATTAAATAACAAATTAAATAAGAGTTATTCTATTTGCAGTGACAGCCCTTTACTTTAATTTTTCAACAGAATTTTTATAGTAAATTTACTTAATTCCGGAAAGGTTTTGAATGTTGACCTCGTTTTGACATCGTTAACAAAAACTGTAACAAATAAACCAGACTCATACAAACTGTCAACAACAATTAACTACCCGTTCTACTTTTCCTGAATTATATACATCTGTGGGTTACCGTGGGGTGGAACTGCACCAGGCCCTAAATTCAACGTCCAGGATGATATTCCTGCAGCCCTTGAGGCATAAATCGATACTGTTTTAATAGCTTTGTTTCGCAACACACGTTTCGTGAGGAATTTTCGCTTTTCCGGATGTTAACCTAACGTGTACAGTCTTACTGTAAACAAATACGATTCGTTTTTATATGCAAGTTGTTTAAAAAATTTGCTATTACATTACAATATTTAAATAGTTTTATTTAAACAACAAAATACAACAATAGCTTGCATGGCAATAATAAACGCGTTTATAAAAAGAATAATTTTATAGACAATTACGCGATCAAAGGTTAAATTCAAACGAATTTTGATGAGCATTTGAGCCATTGAGAAAACGAGCAGTTGTAATCAACTAGATTGCCGTTCTCATACCCGAAGCTTGCGCCTAATTAAGATGCATAACAAATGCCGGAAAGCATACCAATCGAATGCATCGATTGCGCGCTCGTCGCACAACCATATCGTGGTAAGCAAGATGTCGCCAGTAGCTAATGGACACCCCCGCGGCAGACACGTGCTTTGCGTCTTGGGGGCAGCGTTTGGAAGCCGCCGTCGTCAAACAGTCTGTCGAAAGCGACAATGGAATCGAATGCACCGTCCGTGGGCATGGTGTAATGGAGACACAAAGGCAAAGGCAATTATGTGCCAGTGCAGCGTCCAACGAGAGACACGGACGTCGCGACAATTAGGTGCCGTAAACGTTGGTCAGCAGTCCCCGGGTGGGTTATTGCCGGGCGACCCACAGTTGCGGATGTGCCGGATAAGCCACAGTGTGAAAGTCGGCGCGTCGGCAACAAATCGGGCACTTGCTCACGGAACCGTGTAAGTAGTGGCTACGCGGTGGTGTTTGCTCTGGGCGTGAAAGTTCTACGACCTCTTTGGTAATGCTGGTGCTGGCAAATAGGATTGCATGACGCCGGGCACGGTGGTTACTAACCTGCGAAACTACGAATTCCTAGACAGTTCGAGGGATGCAGCTGACGTAGCAGAAACTTGCAGCACGCTTCACGTACGGACTGGATCTGCAGCAGGCTTGAGGCGGGAAGCAGCACCTGTTGGAAGAGAAATATTTGTTTTTTTGAAGCATAAAACAGGAAATAAATTCATGAGTAATTCATTAGTAATTAGTTGAGTGTTTTATTTTAAATTTAGACGGTTTTTAACGGTCCAAATGGGATTATGGAACCAATCGTGCATTGTTAGGCGCAAATACAGCAGATTCAAGACCATATTTTAATTACTATTATGTTGCTACCATGTATCCGTTTCGTATCAAAATTACAAACAAAATATAAAAACATCCTGTACTGTGTGTAGAATCTTCATAATTATAAAAAAATGTTTCGAACTTCTCCTTCTTTAGTAAAGCCAAAATTCTAATGACATGTACTCTACGATAGGGAGTGACGGATCTGATGGCATTGTGGTACCGATTTTGTTGTGTGAAAGACCGGCTAGACTTTCTCTACACTACCGTACCGTCAATAATAAGTAAAAAGGTACGGGAAATGCCAGACCCCTTCAAATATGAATGAGTTCTGATATATAAACTCCGAAAATTTACATTCAATCTTTGCATAGCATAATTGATTCTGTGTTGTTGACATGAATTCGATAAATTCCAGATTACTAAGCCCCCTTTTCGTGCTAGTCGAACACGACGGAGAGGCGTATGTTTTACATCCCAGTTGGGCCAGTGGGGGATTAGGCGATGAAAATACTCACCTGCACGTTGTCCTCGGTGATGGTGATTTCGCCACTGTAGGCATACTCGATGAGTTGTTTCAGCGACGATGGGTCAATATCGTGCAGCGTGACCACATCGCAGTTTCGCTCTAGCATGTCATCTGCAAAATTTAATATTCGTACCATCAGTTCACTGCCCCCTAAGCACCCGCTGGCGATAATTGAATTCTCACGTCCATTCCGCAATGGACCGACCCTTCCGAGTGTGTGTTTTGGTGCATTTAGAGTTCCTTGTTCCCCCGGGCACTTACCGTTGAACATGGCGTAGAAATACGGTGAAACCGAAGCCAGGATGACTTTGTGTGCATTGATCGTTTCACCCCCGACTTCCAGCGTGACATCGCAGAGCTAAAGGTGAATGCAAAACGAAAAAAAAACACGAAAAGAGTTAGGAGCACTTGTGCAGAGGGAATGGCGGGATGAAATTGGAGCGTCAGTGGTCTGTCTGGAGCTGAACGTCCAACGAACGTACACGCACCAATTGGGAATCCTGTTGAGCATGGGGTTTTACGTTTCAACCGACCCCAGACCTGGGGTCTGGTGGCAAAAAACTCAAGTGGAATTTAAATCCTTCGCTTGCAATGGGGTGATACTAAGAGAGAAAGGGGCACTGTTGGGCGCAAATTTGATTGTCATAATATGACTGTTGAACCTGTTGGTTCTAGGGATTTCGACACCATCGGTGGGGTGGGAATGGTACGTTTGCCAAACGAGTTGTGATTTTTCCGGTAAGCGGATAGTGGCCGCGCGCTCCAAAAAGCAATTAGCACCGAATGCACCTCCGTTGCAGCTTACCTGCGCATTCTGCCGCATACGATTGATGGCGGAGAAGGAAGCTATGCAGTGGCCCGGATTTTGGTGGTGCGCTTGCGGCAGTATGTCATCGTTGGACATGTTCGGTGGGCTGAGATCGCTTGGCGTTTGCGTGGAGTTGCATGTTACGGTAGTAACATCTTCGCCACCGTTCGCCGTTTCACCATTGCCTACTGGAGACCTGCAAAAAGGGGAACCATGGAAAGGGAGTTTTAATTTTAAGCAATCATTGGAAAACCCACAAGTATTATAAAGAAAATTGTTTTAAAATAATGCCATGGTTTTAAAATACTTATTTTCATAGCAAAAATTGTTGACCAACATTTGTAGAAAATTTAATGAAATTATACATCGAGTTACTTCGATAAACACTTCCTCGGAAAATGTAATTACGTCACATCACCGCAATAATCGCTGAAATATCTTCTTGCTAGCGTTTTTACTCCACAAAACCTTTGGTCGTCGGATGGATCTGATAAAAGCAACGAATTTCCATACATTAGCACCTCATTCAGTCGCAGTGCTAGTGCTTTAATTTTATTCCCTTTTTTACAGCACTCTTAATTGCATTTTGTGAAATGTGTGCTCAGCGCTCCTTTATGTGCAACAAATGAAGTCTGACTAGAAAAAAAGAGCGTGCCGGAGTTAAATGCTGTCTGTTTCCATTTCTTATCCGATACATTTCTCACTCGGGTATCTTAATCCGTCCGTCAGAGAGATTTCTTCCTTATCTTACGAAAAGTTGCAAGTTTTTTTTTGCTGTCCCACTTCCATTAGCGCATGTACTCTCGCTGCACAAAGCTTTGAAGCACTTCCTTCCGTACCGTTCTCGTTTAGCCGGAAGGGTCCGGGAAAGTTGCCGGCGTCTTTCGTGGCGATAGGACACATGCGAAATGCGACAGTTGTAAAATTTATCCCACCCCTGCGGCAACATAACATTTCGCCGGTTGTGTTGCCGGTTTGGTTGGGAACGGAGCCAACCATAACATATAGAGGAAAGGCAACCACTCGAACGACATCTGTCCTTTTCCGAATCGATCGGCTCCGGTATTTCTGGCGTGCGGCGAGATATTCAATAAGAATTCAGCCGTTCAAGCGTGCCCGAAGCCCGGGACCGGTCCAACGGGGAGCTGTGCAAATTGAAAAAAGCTGTATGTGGCGGAAACGTGATAAAAAACTCTGCACAAGTTTTACAGCATGTTTTCTTTTCGTCTGCATGGTGGAGTATTGTGTGTGTTAGCCAAACAAAACCATAACCGGTCGGATCGTTCCGGAGTGTTCCGAATCTGTTTGTCATGGCCAAAACCGAACGTGTTGTGCTGGCGCCAGTAATGCGAAAGCTACAAGGAGTTTATCTGCTACCCAGAAGAGTGGATAAATGGAATGAAATTAACGTATAATACCATGATTGAGGTCGTATTCATCAAGGATTGTATTCTGCTGACTAAGGCTGGCTCTTGATCTGAACAGATAAGAAATAGAATATGAATCAGCTGTTTCAAAGTGAGAAATATTTGATGTTAAACGCGATTGAATTTACGTAATTCCATGGAAATGGATGTTTTTGTTTTTTTTTTTAATACCAAAACATACGGAAGGTTAACCGTAATGATGGTTGAAGTATCATTTATGGTAATAGCCCCTTATGGTAATATAAAAAAAAACATTATCTAAATTTTCAAAATTCATTTTAGTAGCCAACTCTAGACTTTGGCTCTAGCTATTTTTATTCTCAGACAAACTCAAAAATTATGCCTTTATCTCACATGCTAAAGAATTTATAAATTGCCTAGATAGTATTATTTTATATTGCAAACCTGAAAAACAATAAAGTTCTAGTTAACGATGACAATCACAAAGTGGTCAAAGAGTCCCTGTACGATTTTTACTATGAATAGCTAAGGGAGTGGCAAATTATGGCGTCTAATTGTTCAATGGAATTCTGCCAACGGGCTTTACAAATTTTTGCAATAAAAAGGGTTACTTTTCCGCACAACTTGCGCAATCGCTTTACTGTGCCTAGGTTCGTCTGGTCATTTTATGCAAGCGTTCATTACAGGCAACCAACATACTATTCTGTTGCTTGCTGCTTAGACGATAACCCTGTCATAATATTACAAGAGCTAAATATATTTAGAACTAACCATGTTAATAGGTTTTATGAATATGATGCACCATTTATCACCAATACAATGAATAATATAGTAATTGCTTAATAAATATAAGCAAAATAAACGCAACAACATTTCTCCAAACTGCAAAAGCAAACGGTAGAACGGAACCATTAAATGAAGCGTCCCAGCAAAGCGAAAAATACATAAAATGGTGAAATTGTTTCTAAAAATATGATGTAAAATAATATGCAAGATAGTCAAATTACAGAGTATTGAAACCAACTTCACTTCTAATGCATACATATAAAATTTGAATGTTCAACGTCCTAAACCAATTTAAAAAAACGTCTAATTACGGTACAAGAACCTACCATTGGCCTTACAAAGTTTGACTTAATTTGCAGCTCGTTAGTGAGCGTAATGGGGGCCTTCCTTAAACGAGGATCATTTTATTGGCCTAACGAGACCTTCCTTCACCATTTTCCGAAGTCCCTAGGTTGTGTCCAGAACTTTGAAGGACTTTTCAATTTCAAAGCTAACAGAAATCGAAGGATCGGAAAGGTCAATTGGGACGGAATTATTTTTAATAATACTGTGATCCGTGTCTAGTTTACAGTTTCCGTAATTGCTTCATACTGACGTGACTATAAAATAAGCTACCGAACGTAGCACTCTACCAATTCCAAGTTCAACATCACAGAAGCAGTGACGAGGCCGTGCAATGTGGTGGAGCAAACTGAATCCTCGCTGGGATGCGTACAATCGGCGCGACTCGTTTCGATTGCAGTTGGTGTGCTTGAAGTATTTGGGACTGTGGCCACCGGAAGATTCGGATCAGAGCACACGGAATCGTTACATCGTGTACGGTTGGGTATTGCGCGTAGTCTTTCTACATCTGTACGCCCTGACGCAGGCACTGTACTTTATGGACGTGAAAGATATCAATGTGCGTGAGGACGGTGAAAAGCGTGTACGTGGATATCGTTTGTATTATGGCGTTGGTATTTTCCTTTGCAGGACATTGCCAATGCACTGTTCGTGCTGATGACGCAGGTGACACTGATCTATAAGCTGGAAAAATTCAACTACAACATCTGCCGCATTCAGGCGTGTTTGCGTAAACTCAACTGCACACTGTACCATCCCAAGCAGCGCGATGAATTTGGGTGAATTGCCGTTTCCAGATGCGATCGCAACGCAGTAAGATGACGTGAATCTAATTTTATTTCACGCATTTCCATCGGAAACACATACGCAGCCCGGTTTTGCGTTCGATGAGTGGTGTTTTTTGGCTCATGATCTTCCTGATGTTTGTCGCCATCTTCACCATCATCATGTGGGTCGTATCGCCGGCATTCGACAATCATCGCCGGCTGCCCGTTCCGGCCTGGTTTCCGGTCGATTACCATCGATCGCGCACGACCTACGGCATACTCTTCCTATACCAAACGATCGGGATTGTGATGAGCGCGACGTACAACTTTTCCACCGACACCATGTTCTCGGGTTTGATGTTACACGTCAATGGACAAATCGTGCGTCTCGGGAGTATGGTGAAGAAGGTGATGGTTTCGTTCTGCATAAGATAAGGATGCTAGTTTATGAATATTATTTACTTTAGATAGGGCATGAAAAAGGGAAAGATCGTGAAATGTTAGTCGCTCCTTCAGGAGATCACGATTGTGAGTGGAAAGCGATTAGACTACGAATTGAGCACCACTCCCAGGTGTACGGTAAAACGTATGCTGAAGTAACCGAATGCGTGCTTTTTCATAAGGACATTCTAAGGTATTAAGCTTCCTGATTTGAAATGTCCTGCATTGCATACTTTGCTACATCTTCATCCAGTTTCAGCAACGAAGTGCAAGACATCTTTCAGGGATCGATCTTCGCGCAAATTTGTGCCTCGGTCATCATCATCTGCATGACCCTACTGCAAGCAACCGGAGACGATGTGACGATGGCCGATCTGCTCGGGTGTGCTTTTTATCTGCTGGTGATGACATCGCAGGTGTTTATTTTCTGCTACGTGGGCAACGAAATTTCTTACACGGTACTGCACAGCAATCGCAGAAGTTTAGTGTGAAGCGTGCACCATATGATCCTTCTGTATTTGTATGTTAGACGGACAAATTCACCGAATTCGTCGGATTTTCTAACTTCTATATGTTCGACAAGCTCACCAGCCAAGCTGTCATATTTTTCATGCAAATGTGAGTACGAGCAGATATTTTCCACCACATTGATCTATGGATTCGCACTTTTTTACTTGCAGGACATTAAAGGACGTTCACATAAAGGTGGGAGCTGTCCTTAAAGTTACGTTGAACCTTCACACGTTCTTGCAGGTACGATAGAAACATTTGAGATGGGAATGAAACGAAAAATAATGATATCGATTTTCGAAAATTTCATTCGCAGATTATGAAACTATCGTATTCTTATCTGGCAGTTTTACAGAGCATGGAAACAAAGTAATCACGTAATGCTATGGAATCAGAAGATCAAAGATATTACTTTTGTTTGCGTAGTAGATTTAGTAATGTTTAGCAATTATTTAACTCAGGCTCAAAAGCATTGGCGTCCAAAGCAATTTAAAGATTTTGCGCAATCAACACACAATTTAGAGAATGCACAACGACAGAGAAAAGCTTGAGACATCGCTAAGAAAATATTAATGTTAAAAGGTATGTACTTCTGGTAAAGTCTTGGTTTCTTGGTTGAACAGGATTTAATGTTAAAAGTGGTACGGATACACAAAAACCGACTGTTTAATTTAAAACATGTAAACATTTAAAACGCAGAACGAAACGCACAATGGAAGTTTATACTATATCTTGGATTGCCAAAAATACTGATACAGTTCCTGGCTGCTTAAAAACAAATCAGCTTATACAAGCATGTATAGACATCGTTATTATTGCTTCATTTAAACTGCTAGCAGTTTTTTTTGTTTGTGCTAGCGTTCACTTGACTTGATTTATTAGCACACGTAGCGAATAAAAACGCAATTTTATTCCGATGAGACTTGAGTTTGCGTATGCCTGGGATTTCAACTCCATTGCCATCTCTTCTGACATGTAGGTTAACCAACATCAAGCAGAAATATATTGAATAATACATACGTATCTTGCAATAACACTGCTTCTCGATGGCAGTTGTATTGCTCAATTATCTTATCGAGTAGAATGAATATAACGTGAGTTATTCTGTATCGATTAAGCTTAAAAAAATCTTCCGAGCAGTACACGGTACATCAAAGACCAACTTTATGCGCATGATCTTTGTTTTTTTAGTAGTGCTCATAAAAAT
Organism: Anopheles farauti; assembly: GCA_000473445.2. NCBI lineage: Eukaryota > Metazoa > Arthropoda > Insecta > Diptera > Culicidae > Anopheles > Anopheles farauti. Next base: position 5,487,773 of record KI915042.1, on the reverse strand, counting down.
CAAGCAAATTCGACGTAAAAAGACGCCCAAGCTTGGTATGTAAATCGCTTTGAAGTTACATCGTGCCTCGAGAGCCGTACCAACCAGATACAGTCAACCACTTGACGCCGTCTAGACCGGCGTGTACTTGTATCGCTGCGGGCGGCATTGAAAAGAAAAAAAACATTCTTCACCCAGCAGCAATCAAGCACCCGATAGGAAACAGCGATGACTTACGTGTTTGATTTGACGGGCAGGAACATTTTCTTGTTGCACGCAACCAGCTTAGAGAGATGCTTGATGAGAAAGATTTTCACCTTCAAGGTGCATATTCGGCGCGGAGCCGCAACGGTCGACGAGGTGGAAGGTGTTGGGGAGCTTCTAGTTTCCGTGTGTTGCTGGTGTTGCTGCTGTGCGGATCCCGACGCCCGTTCCGAATCCGGTGTATCTTTTGGCAGGGATGATGAAGCTGAGCAACCGGGTTGATGCGATGGTTGTTGAGCAGTTGGAGTGCTTAGTGCGCTTGCTGCGATGTGTTGCTGACTGATGTCGTTGCTGACGACGGTGGTGGTGGTGGTGGTTGTAATAACCTGCTGTGTAACAGTTGCGGCAGTACTGATCGAAGCAAGCGAGGCTAGCTGTGCTATGGCAAGTTTAGGCTGATGGTGACAAGGTGCGGGCCGCTCGGAGGGAGGCGCAGGACGGCGAACACAATCTAGCTCTACGCTCACTATGTCCGGCTCGTCCGACGAGGCGGCTCTCGAGCATCGGACCAACTTGGTGCAGCTGTGCAGGGAAGCTGTCGGTGAACCCGTCGCGGAAGCCGCTGGCTCGCAGGATCGATCCACTTTTACTAGCTTTACGGCACACGCGCCACACCGGCCACAGTGGCGACAACTCCACTTCACTCCGAGCTGACGTCAAACGGATCGTACAATCCAACTCAACTGCTTATACGAACATGCATTTGGTACAGACGGGCAGGAATGAAAATGGTGCTCTGCACACTACGGAGATGTCGGATTCTATTTCGGAGAAGAAAAGAACGAAACACAACGGTTAATAAAACATGAAACGAAATAAAACTGGCAGAATGTGTGATGGAATTGTTGAATGATAAACTGGAACCCAGCACGAATGGCGCGGTACAAGTGTGCTTGAACGCGCCGAACTCCAATGTGCCAACGGGGGCATGAAACGACGATAAAGATGATAAATTATGCAGACTCATTTCGGCCTTCAGAACGAGACAAGTGCCGCGGGCGAAAGTTTGGTGCAAGATAATACGTCCGGACACGGGAAAACAACACTCGGTGGATTTGAACACTTAGTTTGCCTTGCAAAATAGATTGATAAAGTTTTTACCACATGGTTGATGAGCTTATCCAGCAATGCAAACAATGTATTAATAATCGGTCAAGCACGGAAAGCATTTGTAACGCGCAAGACAACGATGATAAGTGAATTACAGTAAGAATAGCCTAGAACACGATTTATTACCATTAACGGCAATTATGATTTACTGCCTAGTGTAATGTTTAGTTCGCGGATGTTGTTAACGCTCTCAAAACAAATAAACAGGACGCGGTACAAACATTCCCGTGAAGGATGAGTTTATATTCGAGAGTTCAGGACGTCATCAAAAGGTTTATCGCTGTGAAATATTTCACCGGTGTGTTAGAAAAGGCTTGTTTGCACGGCAACAATAATATTGAAAATTCTCTGTTAGAAATCAATCGTTGCAGAATATGTGAAATAAAAACCAATAATTTGCTGGTGGATTATTCAGTGTAGTTTGCGTTCAGTGCAGTTTGCGTTCAGTGCAGTTTAAACACGCAGCTTATATATTTGAAGTAAATATTAGTTAGATTTCCGAAACAATTTCGCGTCAATCCCTGCTGCATATTGTTTACGGATAGCAAAAATCATTAAAAAGGTATATTTATGTCATAATTCAAAACACATACTCTAGAAACGTGTGGTAATACTGTACATTACCTTCACCCCAATGCGTTTCACTGGTTGGCTTCATAAATGCACGCACCTGTGACTATTTTTCCAGAATGCGTGAGCAGGTAGGTTTATACTATTTTTTCACGTCGAACAGTACGTAAGTCGGTCAGCGAAATCGTAGGCAACAATACGAAACAGCCAGACCAACGTAAACACACACACATTCCATCCACACCAGGGGTGTGTGGTCCGGAACTTTTCGCGCAACAACAAAACAACGCCCACAAATGGGATTACGGCTATTCAGCACAATCGGGACGACGCTCTTCCCATGTGGCTCCATTCATACCGGCTGATGGCACAATGGCCTACATCCAGCTGCAGCTAAACACTGACCACCACTGGCCGCGTCTTGCAATGAATGGAGTGCAGTATCTGCAGTCACAAGTGAAACTGCCCGAAAGTGTCTAAATGCTTCGGTGCGCACTGCATGGCTGCGATTGCACGTCCGAGCGAGGGCCTGAAGTTCTCATTCTACAGTCAGCACTGGGGGAAAGTGGCATTGACAGCATGGAAGCAAGTATCTGTTGGACGGGGGTATTCATTATCGTTTGAAATGCAACGTTCCCATTCTTTTGCCTCTATGGTTCAACCTGTTGGCACACCCATGGCACCTGTAGCATCAAAGGCAAATTTGAGGAACAAAATGAAAACGAAAAAAGATATCTGATACCTCAAAACGACAGAAGTCTTTATTTCTGTAACGCAACTGGCGGGATGTCACTTGATCGTAATTTCACGAAATAGTACCAAACATTAAATTAACTTCGCTACAAATATTACATTGAGGATCCACTCGGAACATGGCTTTCCTTTCCATCATCTTCCGCTTCTCTTTCTTCCTCCGCTTCTTCTTTTTCATCGTCCGTGTTTAGGCCAGGACATGCGGTCATATGATCCAGACACTCGATGTACAGACACCGATCGCAGCTACACATCGTGCCCTTGTCACCCAAATCTGGGTTTTCTCCCAAAAACAGGAAAACAGCTCGCGGAATGAGCGTCTCCTTAATGTAGTAGCCGTACTGGAAATCACACTCCATCATCATGACACTGTAGTTCGTGTCGACCTCTGCTATGTTTTCGGGCATGAAGAAGCTAAAGAAGGAATTCATTTCCGGGTCCTTCGTCAGATTGTGATCCAGCTTCCAGTCGATATCGCAACCGATACACCTATAGATTTCGAATCCGTTGAATTTCGCTGGCTCCTCCATGTCAGCTGCACATCGCAGGAAGTACTGCTTCGTGAGCAAGTCGTTCGTGAAGTAATCATTGCTAGCGAACTCGAACTGCAGCTCGAAGCCGGGTTCAGGCTCGTTTATCAGAATGCAGCGTATGTCCCGAAGTTGTCGAAGAACTGGCTCATCCTGCTCCTGTACGATACCATCGAGAAAGCTGGCCTTCAGTACCGTCAGCCAAAAGTCGGGCACACCGTTCGGCTGATCGGCCACATCGTTCGTGGCCGCATCCACTTCCACCAGCTCCGAAACGGCCTCTCCGTTCACGATCCGGGCGATCAACTGATGGCACTGTTTGAACTCCGTCTGATAATCGACCTCCATCGCATGAGCCTTCAAGTGAAATTGAACCTCCCGGTCGATAATATCCAGCTGAATCTTACGCAGGGCGAATAATTTCGCTTGGATGTTTGGTGGAAAGCTGACGATGGACGATTTTTGAGCAATATCAATCTCCTCGATGCGTTTTTCGATCGCTGATATTTGTTGCAGCAGCGACGCTTCATCTGCCTCTAGCGAGGTTTCGTACGTTTGTTCGGACATATTTTCTTACGCTTTGGTAGGAATTATAGGATAATCAAGTAAGGTTTCGGAATGCTGTTCCACACCACTGGCTGTAAAACTTCAACTGAATCCGTCGCCAAAGCATGGAAGCACAGCTACTGCTATGACTACTTTGACCAGATTCATATGCATAGAATGCTGATGGATTCAATTTTTAAATTTGACTGGCCTGGAGAATGAAATGTATGTATGATATTATTTTTATTATTTGAATAATAAATGGTTTGTACACTTCATAGTAATAATTTGGAATATTGTAAACTAATTGTCAAAATTTGGAGAAAAGTAAGCATTATAGTAGAATTCATTCCTCATGGCAACGAATATGATCAATATTTCTCATCCCACCTAGTGAACTAGCATGTTCGAGTCCATCGTGCTAGGGACTGGCCATACTTCCATCGAAATACAGGTAATAATTACTTTCTCGGAATACAATCTGACCATGGCACAGCCAGTACGGTAATTATCGCTAACGTTAACGTTGTTTTCAAAAGAATTTTGTAAAATTTACCTGTTTTTGGATTAGTTCATGGCATTTTTAACAAATAAAAAAAAAAAATACCTCACTGTATAATATACGCTGCCAAAAAAATGTTGAATTTTCTGCATTTGTTGACTTGAAGATTAACTTTGACTAGGCCGAATAAGCATGCTATTATGTGTAAAACCCGAATTCACAGAGCAAGATGGGATCAAACCTTTTGTAAATCCATAAATGTACTCATTTTTTCGCGATTTCGTCCTTTTCAGACTATATTTTGAATTTGATGGTTAGGTATTTTAGGATAAGATAGAAATTATACGTTATAAATAAGATATAAATGTTAAAATTATTACAACAAAACAAATTACCAACAAATAACAAACATCTTAGAAATAATAATACAGATAATAACTTCGTACTAACATTTAAAAACAAACACGAAACTCTAGTTTTTTTTTTCAAATTTGTTTCATGTTTTGAGCACAAATGTGAATGGCAACGGCAGGGTAATTTGTACTAGCACCCGTTTATCTAATGAAAAAAGATACCATACTTTATCTATTGTCTTTCCATTCCGAGAAGTACGAGACATTATGAACGAGAAAAATAACGCTAACCACATAGAAAGTCAATTAAACCAGCTGCATAAAAGTTATGTTAAAGTGTTCGAAAAGAAAAAAAAACACTTTGTTTTACATGAACCAATGTCAAAGTTTTGGCACGCAAAATTATCTACACCATCAACCAGAATTAGCCGGATTAAAAATTTATGGTTATGTTCACAACATACGCCCGGGTTGTATGTGTGCTACGCAACATGTCGCTTTTAACTCATGCATGAAACCACAAAACCATTCGCCGTATGGCGACGGGCCTTGAATACGAATGAGTGGACGGGCGTAGCGGTGAATCAGCCCAGTCCTGGCTTCTCGACCAGGACCCCGTTTTGCGTGTTAGGAATACCGGAAACCACCACCATGATCCCGAAGGAAATCGCGCAGTAACAGTTCCCCATTCCCCGCGCGCTAAGCGTCCCGAAGTATATAGGCGCTGGGAAAAGTAGGTCAATGTTGCCGAATTTTTCCTCCCGCTGCAAACGGCGTATAATTTTACGACCCTTCCCAACGAGCAGGATAACTTGCGTCGCCTTTTTCTTGCATTTGTGGTTCCGCTTCTCGAGGGGGTCAAATTGTGTGAAACTGGTTTTGTTTTTGTTTTTCTGTCCAGGTTGAAAGAAAAGCAAAACCACGATCCGTTTGTGAATGGAAGATTTCGAGTCGACCATGAACCGTACACCACACCGTGATAATGGGATGTCTCGTCAGACGTCCACGACGACGACGACGATGAGATTCCGCTACGGCACTGTGCACAAGGACATTTGTGCCAGACAGGATTTTGTAATGTTCTAGTGTCTCTGCTGGGGATCTATTTCCGTTTATCACAGTGAGCAAGCACTCGGGTCTGTTACATCGCCCGGCGCGTGGGTCGATTCCCCATCGGCAAACCCCAACATCAGGTAGCTCTAGCCAAGGGTAGCAATTTTCACCTTGTTTTCCACTTTCACTTTCCGCCTCATTCCTAGGGGCAGGCAGGCTTTGTCGTCACTGGCGGATCGTCGGTTTACTGGAAGAACGTGCTGCAGGACGAAGCACATTCACACGCATGTCTCTGGGCTTGTGTGTTTGTGTGCGGTTCATGGCGTAATGCTTCAGTGTGGTTGGGTTATGCAATACACCAGTGTAAACTGGGTGAACTCCTCGGTGAGGGGCGGCAACACCCGGTGTGGAAACGTTTCGTGTTTCCCTTATTGATTCCTTTTCCCACCTGGCTTACCTGGTCCTGCCCCGAAGGACGGCAGTATTTACATCGCTCATAGAGTAATGAGCACCGCTCCTAATGTGTACCCAGCCCAGCCTGTTCCGGGATCTCCACGAGCAAGGGATAAGCGTGCGAAGGGTACAGGGATTCTCGGTTAGTAACAGGCGAACCATTTTGGGGGAGTGAAATTTTCGGCGAAAGCAAAGACAAACTTTATTTTCGGAGGAACGTGCGGCCCGTTTGCAGGACCAGGTCGACACTCGGGTGGCCCTAGCGGCTTCGGTGAAGGGGTCAATTTGGTATCGATTTCTGTTCTGGTAGCGAACATGCAGCGGGAAGCGTTAGCACGTGCTCGCACGGGAAGTGACACATCGTGGCGGCTTATGTTTTTCTCCAAAACGGTATAGGCTTTGGTGTAGGATGTCACTAAAGGTACAACATAATAAATGAGGGTGTTCGAAGGATTCAGGCGAACGAAAGCATACACTTACATTTGATTAAAAAATAGGACTTAAAACATTTTGACGTTTTTTGCAGGCCGTACATGTGGAAGACCGCAGAAAGAGTTTAAGGATAAATTTCCTTTATTGATAATGGCAGTAATATTAGATAATGGTTGTATTATAATGTAAGTAATATTAGAGTTAATCTAGCTAGCTTGTATGGTTTAATAAAAGCCATTGAAAACACTTACATTTCCCCACTGTTCCATTTCATCTATTTTTTAATACCTCCTAGTTACCAGCAAAAAATGAATATATTACATTAATCTGGTAGCATAAGGAGCATAAAACATAAAATTTTTACCTCAAGGTTTCCTTTTAGTTTTTGTGAGACACTTTGGAACGCTCGGCAGACAGAAAAATAAGCTCGCTATTTAATTTTAATTAGAGGCCCCACAGAGCAACAGGCATTCGCATGACTAAATGCACTAAAACCACGAAATGCACATTGTGTGCAGCGAGCGTTTAAAAGCGCACTGCCGCAAGGTGTAAATCGTTTACGTAAACTTTGCTTCCATAGGCAGCGTTGGTGATTGAAGTAGGCGATGGTATCCCTCGTTCTGCTTTGAGGAATTTGGAGCCTTTTAAATATGTCCGAGGCGTTCACCATGGCGTGCTTAAAATGCGCTTCAAAAGAGCCAGCGTAATAATTTCACATTTTTACCGAACCATAAACCGAGGATTGTATACCTGCAGCGCGAGACGTGCAGTAAAATTATAAATTATGTGTTTCTTGGCCGTATTTTCATTCTTTTTCGTGGTGGTACAAGAGCTATACACCGTGGAGAGGAAATTATACTAAATGTGTGATTTAATTTATGATCTGGATGGTGCTGTAGCCGACACACAGTTAGTGTTCTGATAACATAAGCATCTGACACGGCGAGAAGTAACGTAATTCCAAAGAATAACAAGAGATTAGCTGTTTTGTTGTTTCCTCACCACATTGCTGAGCAGTTGAAAATTTACTTAAAGTATTGCTTTAATGTCACTTTCATTACACTATTATTACATAACTTAGGTTTTCTTAATCAAGTAGTCCATAAAATATTGATGTTTTATTTATCTAAAGTTTATTATAATATTTTAAACTCATATTGGGCAAATGGGTTCGTAAAACAACTGAAACTTTTTTTAAATAAAAACAACTGAAATATGACTTTTAATGACGGTTCCATATTTTTCCCAATGTTAGACAACATTTTTCTCCATAGCTTTTCTTGCCATGTAGATTTATTATCTGCATTCTTAAAATGATTTCGATGTAACTTGCCTTAGATAGAAAAATTAGCCAAGGAATCGAAAGATAGGTATAAAGTAGTAATTATTTCCGTTTGCATAGACAACATGAAAAATGAAATTCTTTTAGAAGACATGATAGTTTAAGAAGATCAGATACAATATTTCGAATGAGCTGATAAGTGCAAAGGAAACGTTATTTAAAAAAAAGCAAGAATTACAACGTTTGTGTTATCCTTTGAGTTTTTATTGTAAAGATTTTTAATTAACTATTCATTATATTCCGTGATAAATTCAACCAGATAGAATAGAATCGCGTGATGGAGTTGTTTGTATTGGAATCCGGAATACAACTTTGTATATTTAAATAATTTAAAAAAGATTACACCCTTCATGTACCAGCACAACATTAAAATAAACATACGTCATTTGCAAAATTGTAAACCATTTTAATCTTATTCGACTCTCACGGATAAATCAACCGGGCTGGCGAACTTGAAGAGTCTCTTCAAACAAAACAACAAAACATTGATACAAAAAACACTCCTAATACTTTTAACATTTTCACGAACTAAAACAATTACCCTAAATTAGCTCATGAATGTGTTAATAATTTCATTCAACTTCAACTATCGCAACAAATCCCACCCAAAACGCGATTGTGTAACGAAAAACGCCCAAAGATGGCCGGGCCGCTCCACAAACGTTAACCGAATTCGGCTGCTTGATCGAACCGAAACTTATGCTGGCCGGGTGCGGGTGTACCATACGTCAAACACGGCATGAACGGTTGGACGCCTGTCCGTGGTTTGTTAATTGAATTAACGCCCTCATTTATCACACCTTCAGCGCATCATTTTGCCTGCCGGAGAGAGGGGCTGACGGAGGAAAGACCGGAAACCGGGAAGACTGTGGCGACTGAAATACTATCGGTCGGTTAAGAAGAAAAGTTTTTCGAAAAAGCTGCAAACACTCGAGTCCAACATATTGGTACTAATCATTATTATCAGTGAATTAATTTTTCAGCAATAATTCCCTGTCGGTGAGCGATCGCGAGCGAAACGCCGGAAGCCGGAAGGTGTTTCGTGAGTGTCGGATGTCATGCCGACAAACATTAACCCAAACCGAGGGCTGCCGAAATGGTGGAGGTTATTCAACTCGGAAAGCATTACCGGAGCGTTATTGTTATAGATTTCGGGGAGTTTTTTCTTTGTTTCTTTTTTTGCTCAACCTATCCAACTAAAAATCACTTACTGACATACTGCTGCATAGGCTGTGCACTGTGGGCACGATTTTAGAGCTCGTGAACAATTGTCATTAGTGCGGCTGGGCTGTGATGATGATTATAAGCATCAAAACAGAAAGGGCTAGACTAGTGGGGTTCATTAAATCGCTCGCTCGCCATCATTTACATACCATGGAGCATGAAACGGAAGCGCTCCCGAAAGGCACGATTCGACACGGGTGACCCCTTTTTTATCAGCAAAAACGTGCGGAACGAGTTTCGGGTCGGCCGGTCGGTCGGGTGGTTGCAAATGTGTTGCGAACACTTTTTGCGATCCTAGCCACCTTAAACCTTAGAACTTCACATCACTATTTCCGGAGCACTATCGCGGAAGACGTGCGTTCCCGAAACCGCTTTGTCAGAACGCTGCAGAACACTTTTTCTGAATGAAACTTTGTCCGTACCGAAACGTAGCAGGCGAAGGTGGTTGCTAACAGCACGTCCTGCTCGTTGCAAGCTTTCCCGTCGACTGAACGTGCCCATCAAAAATGCCGGCCACAACGACGCGCTTGTGGGTGGCACATGGGTGGGCACCCCCTTCGCACTTGGGCGACCGTGCGGTGGGTGGAAGGTGCGATGGCTTATTTACTATGCAAGCATGCTTCGTACGCGCAGGCGATTCGGTTCGGGATCGCACAACCCCACAAAACCGGCACACCGGAGGCACTTCGAAGTTCCGATTCCTACGGGGCACCGGAATGGGGAGGGGGTTCCCCGAGCGCGACCAGTGACCGAAGTGGTACAAAACTCTACACCGTTTGGGACACAAAGCAAAAAAAAAAACATTCGGCAGAACAAAAATCAACGAATGCCTGCATCGGGTCGACGCTAAAGAACGGGTGAGAATTGGATGTTTCTTTTTTACTTTTGATTTGGCTGTAGCTCTACTGCTTCTCACTACTGCAGCGTTTAAAAAGATGTTTTAGCACTTCATGGAACATGGAGTCGCAGTACTGATTAGAGAGTGCATGGAAGCAAACCGAATGGGAAGGAAATTTATCATATTTTGTTTTTCTAATAATTTAAAGTTTACCATGGTTAGCATGTTCAAGCTCACCCATTCGGACTTATGAACAATCTGTAGCTCAATTTTTTCAGTGCTCAGGAATTACTCTTTCGTTTTGACACATATTGTCTTATGGCTACATGCAACGCTGTCTTCTACTTAATCCTAATTCTACCTACGCCTAATATCCTAATGAGCCGTCAAATTAAATTCACAATATACTCCGTAAATAGCGGTACGTTTAGGAAGTATGTTGAAGACGAACAGCTGCTTTTGCAAAAAAATGAAACAGAATGTAGGAAAAAATCTTAACCTTTTCGATGCATATAGAGAAAAACGTTGATTAAAGTTTGATTAAAAAGAAACTTTTATAAAACATATTGTTTTTAGTCTGTTCTGATCACACTTGATCTGCTGTTGCATATTTTATGTTTATGCTTACATTTATGTTTGTATTATGTCTAAAAATATTGTAAATTTTTAAATTGTTATCTTATTAGATATTCTACGCAGATTTATAAACCCACGCAGATTTATAAACCCCATTAAATATCAGATATTTGTTATTTTGTTTGTTGTAGCAAATGTTATAAGTTTACAGTGACGAGAATAAATTATGTTTATAAAAAGATGATTCGGTCATCAAAGACTATCTGTTATGGATTAAAAACGGGTTTCTACATTTTTTGGGATCTATTTTTATAGCTTAGTGAGGTTGATTGAATGGTTATTGATCAGTTTTCCTTCTCACCCTAAAAACATGTTTTTCGCACGTGGAGGTTCAATTACACTCAATCATCCGTACGCCTTCATTGATAGGAAGCTAATAAAACTAAATCACACAGAAGCCTTTCCGTTTGCAAAATCTGTGCGCCACACGTGCCGAAACCCAATAATCCCGGCCGCCCAATAATCCATTACCACGCGCCGAAAGGCGGAACCCCTGCCACCCGAAACCCGCATCAAATATCAAACATGAGAACACACATCTGCATACACATCCGATGCCGAAAGTCCTTGACGACCCCGTGGTCATGGCCGTCATGGTGAAAGGTCCGCACCATGGAAGATGAATTTAACTGCCCGAGCTCGATGATTCTGGGATTGCAATGTGCGTAACCCGCGTACGTCACCGACTCAGCGGGAAAGTTATAAAAAAGCTATTAACCACATCCTAGCGCATTACGCCCGGGGGGGAGTGGGAGGTGGTGTGGGAGAGGTGAAACAATTTCGGTTCGGTTTTTTGTTTTTTGCTGCCCGCCCGATACCAACGGACTGGCGTGTTGGTTCATCAATTACTGATCCATCTCAATAACCGGGCGTATGTTTCGGAACGGAACAAGAACCAACCATAAAAAAAAATCATCAAAAAAAAACATACACGATAATGGGACTAGAAAGCAGGAGACAACAGGCCGATGCCGAAGATCAACGTTTACCCAAATAATATTGGCCAGCTGGTATGACGGAAACGGAGAAGCGGCAAAACGTAACAACGATTCTCGGCTTGATGTAGGCAGTGGCCGTGTACACGATTATCTCATCTGCTTGCTGTGTGGTGGCGACGATTGTGTGCTTGCCAGTATGTGTGGTGACTGTGTGTGAGAAAGCGCTCTCTGCTTGCTCAGTTTCACCCGATAAAATAAATATTCGCCCTCCTCTTGAACTCGTGCAATTCGAGGTCAATGTACCGAGAGAAAAAGAAAGAAAGAGATAGAGTGAGAGAGCGCGAATAGACGACGAGTAGCGCAGGAACGCGGAAATTTACTTCGAAACTGGCTCCTGGGGCAGGTTTGATAGGGTGGGATGAAAATTTGATACGATAAGCCTACTCTGGCGAAAACAGGATCCTAACCCGAAAGCGACCAACAATGGAAAGAACGTCCTATCACAACCACGGCGCCGCCGTTAGGTACCGGAGAGTTCGTTCATCCCTAAGCGCGGTAAACGCGGAAGTACCGAACAAGGGAAACGTCATCTCTAGACCAGTTTCTAAGCTTTCCCTCTCTGTTTCGCTCTGTCTCTCGCGTGTTCGAGCAAGCAGTGTCGGAGAAAAACGTGATTCTCAATATTCCCACAGCATGACGCACACAGGCAAAAGCTGTCAAAAAAGTAACTGTGCACTACTTACGCCGCATTCACCACCGCTTCCAGCAGACATTTCCACCAACCTGTCCGAGACCGACTGACGTTTCAACACACGCACACACCGATCGTACGTAAAGGTAAACACTTTTCTTGCACTTTTCCACTGCCCCTTGGCCACTACACTAAGGTGCATAAAAAACTGGGCGTCTCCATGCACGAGTGCACGCGCGGGATTTCGAGGGAGCAAAAAAGGACACACTTCCTTCACAAAATCACACAGGTGGGGGACGAAACGGGGCACTGTCGTGCTGTTTTAGTTTCCTAGCTAGCTGATTGTCACAGCCACACGCCACTGGTGCGTTTGACATTCGGTCAAACTAATTCGCGCTAAAACTACAGTACCACACACCTGAGCAAGTACGGAAAGGGCACGCGCGCGCTCGCGTTTCGACTGCTGCTAACCGTGGACTGGTTGGTGCTCCAGCAGGGGTTGATGCTTGTAACGACGGCGGCGTTGAAGCAGCACAGCGCCACAGTCACAGCTTCATCGCCACGGTGAAGATGACGAGATGGTCGTAAAACATCGGCGTTTGTGCGGGAGTGTGCGCACTACTACCAGCGCTTGCTGCCACCTTGCGTGGTGTAGAGTTGGTAGTCGTCAATCGGCGATGCGAGCGCCGGGGTTGAAGCAGCTACGCACAATGGGAAAAATATGTTCTCAGCAGTGGACAAGTTTTAAAATATATTTGTCAAATTTCACAACACTGACGTAATGAGCTGTCGTTTCTGACATAGTCATGTAACTCTCATCTCAGTAGCCTTTGAAAATTATCATTATTATTTTAATTCACATATAGAGTTATCGTTATAACATGTAGTACGTTTTATATTTCATAGCTAAACGCTACACTAGAAGAATATTTGAAAACCTTTAAAAACATCTGTCAAGCGAAAGTATTTGAAGGTAAGTGTCCACATTTTTCCCCCATCCAATCGCTCTACAAACCTTTCAATTCATGCAGTAAAAGGTACATTATGTAGAAGCAGCCGTCCGATGACATCGAATGACGAGCGTACATAAATTACCACCCCTTGGGGTGGCACATGTGAGACCGTCACATTGTCGTTGTTTTTTTGTAGTTGTTTTGGTTTTTGCACCGCACCCTTGGCCGGAGTGACGGAGGACTTGTCGCGTCGAATGCTACGTCACTGTTGTCGTAATGGGTCGGTTTCTCCAATACCCATTTCGTCTGGAAATGCATTTCCCCCGGCAATGGACGAGACACAGCGTTGTGCTTCCTGCTGTATCACGTTTGTTGGCACCGAGTTTGTTGTATTTGGTGCTGTTGCCGTTTCCCAAGAGGAATTAGGGTAAGCAGGGAAGCGGGGTCACTGTGGAGTAAATCGTATGCACTTGTTGTCGTTACGGTTGGATGCATTTCGTATGCTGGGGATGAGTAAAACAAAGAACGAAATCGGGATCTCGGGTTGATTATTATGTCAGAATGGTACTGTGAGTATTACGTTGTTTGGTTTTTTTTGCAGAAACGTTCTTCAGGAAAATGCAGAAATTATTCTTTCTGACTTGTGTCTCTTCCATTTCATGTTTTACTACCGTACGACTCATTACATGTATTTGTCCAGTTTTTTTTTCATTTATTTTCAAAGTTAAAGTTATGTTAAATTTATGTTTGATTGGGTCAATTGGTGCTGGAAACCTTGACATTTTTGCTATATTTTGCTGGAGTTTATGGCACTACATGGTGCCTACATGGTAATGTTAATTTACTTTAAAAAACACAATACAAATTTAAAAAAAAATCAGATACCATCAGGCCCAGCAAAAATCATGAAACCGCACATGGTCTCACGCTGTCGAAAACAGATCATTTATTCCAGCCATGTTCATAGAAAATTAAACGACCTCAATCGATTTCCATTTAGGGGTATCATGCATTTTCTCTCAGATGGCAATATTAGTAGTGTATTGCCATTATTCATTCGGGTAGTAGAACTTTTATGCTGTTGGAATTTATCTTTATCCAAGACCATTAAAGTTTTGAATGACTTCAAAGGTGCAGTCATGTATTTGTAATGATGTGTGTTTTCAAAACTCTATTAAAATGTTTAAACGAATTTTGTATATTTTGTAGAAAACGTGTAATTAGATCGTCGAGATAGCCAATACTAAAAATGCATTGAACATTATTTCTGTTTTCTTTTGAAACTTATTCATCATCTCTCTGTTAGAACCACTGTCAAACGCGTTTTTAGTACATGTATTTTAGTACATAGAATTATCAGTACGAATCGAACAGCGTCCCAGCAAAAAGGCAAAAATATAAATACGCTCTCAAAACCGAATGCGGCTTATTTGGCATCTTCTTGATAAATAGAGGGATAACGTAAATTTTTTGCTATTGCAAAACATGTGAAACAAAAAAACCATTATCACTTACTTCTTTTTGATTGCATCACTCGTCTAAAAAGGAAACATTTTCTTTCTATTGAGCCAGGAATGTGTGTTCAACGCATTGTTTTTTGTGTATAAAGTTATTTTTTAAATTTTTATTAAAAAAGCATAAGCTATCGTGACAAATCGCTATTGCACGATTGAGAGGAATAAACGTGGTATAAAATATGCGTAACATATAGCTGATGATTAGTCTTTCACTCTGGAGTGTTTCGTAGAGTTCCCGTGTCGTTGTCGTAAGAATTTCGTTGATAAAATTTCATATTAAAAGCATAACACGTTTACATCGTCCTAGTAAGTCCATAAGATCATATCCAAACCAAGAACAACAACAAAAATGGAGTACAATAAAAAAATACATATAATTAGGAAGGTAGGTATACAATAGAGCAGTTTACTTCTTGTCCCGCACGTAGTACGTGTGCTGCTTGGTGACCTTCGACAGCTTCAGGTTGTCGTGTACGGCTGCCGGACAGCGTCCTTCGTGCTGCTGGATGTATTGCACCTTGTAGGAGCTCGTCCCGTGGAACTTATCATCGCCGAATGAGATGCTGGATGCATTCGCCTTGGTAGAGCTACGCGTCACATTCATCGCGGAATGGTAATCGCGCAGTGTCTTCTGGTTCGCGGCGGATGTACTCGAGCTCATAGTAGTGCTGCTGCTGCTGGCGAGCCCCGTACCGGCCAGGGTTGGCGGAGCACATGGTTGACCGCGTACCGTGGAGCGACTGGTGATCGTTCCACTTTCGAGCGTCTTCACGTAGTCCTGCATTCTTGAATCGGCCGATTCTTTACCGCGCCGGTGCAGCGAGCTGTAACTGGTGCGATTAGTTGTCGCGTACATGGCACTGTCGTTCAGGTTGGAGATGCTCTTGCGCTGAATCGACCCCGAAACGCTCATGCCACCGACTCCGTTGGCGGCATGCTGTGTCGAAGCGGTCGTGGCGCTCTGTGCCGGACGACATAGGATGGAGTTGTTCACATTCTCCGAAGAAGCGAAGGTGTTCTTCCGGTTGTAGTGCTGCGATGAAGATTGCTGGCTACTGCTCGACGCTTCCGTCTTGCTCGATTTCACCATATTAGACGAGGATGACGAAGACGCTGTCTGCGACGACAGATGTTCTTGCATGGTCGAGTGTTGAGCGTTCGCTGCCGAGCTGTGCTGGGACGATGATTTGCCTGCTCCAACAACGTTCGAGCTGCTGTCGCTCGATGCGGCTACGTGCACAATTTTGCCACCGATCAGTTTTGTCGTGCTACTCGATTGCTGCCGCTTCGAAGTGGCACTATCGACGGAAGATTCTCCCAGCACAATACTAGAGCTGCCACGTCCGGCACGACCGGAAGGTGAGCCTGAAGACAAAGTGGTGGTAGCTCCTGCACCTTGTACTCCATGCTGCACCATCTTCCTGTCGCTCACGATCGTACTGCTTGATTGCGACTTACTGACCATCGAGGAGGTAGAGGATGACGCGGTATGAGTGTGCATTTCCGATGTAGAGCTCTTACTCTGATGGTGTCGCTGCTGATCGGAAGACGTAACCTTTCCGCTTCCAACTTCGCGGTTGCGCTGGGGTGACTCAAGCCGCTCCACGCCATGATAGTCGTGTTGATCGCTAGCAAGAGTCTGACTTTCCGATTTAATAGTTTTCGTAACCCACTTGCCACCGATTAGTTTCTTCACCTGCGTCTCCGTTACCTGGCCGGAGGATGCCTGGCCAGTTGTTGCCATGGTTCCATTACGTCGTCCCGGCGACGCATGACCGTTTGTAGACTCCGCGCCGTAGATGATATTGTTAGACGTACGTGTGTGAGCTTGAGATTTCGTGGACGTGTCGTGGAGAGTAGCAGTACTACTGCTAGCAATGCCATGGCTGCTTTGTCCTGATGTGGTTTGTGAGTTTGTAATGCTTGCCATTCCATCAAATCCAGACTTTTGCCGTTCGACGAAACTCTCATCTGTCACGACTACACCATCGATGGCAAGTTTCTCCGTCGCCTGCTTGGACGATGCCGACTTATCTGTTACGACTTTTCCATTGATAACGACCTTGCTGCTGGAAGAGGATACCTGAGAGCCCGCCACTTGCTCGCGCGTGTGATGGTGAACGCCGTCAGACACTGATCCATCGTCAGTCGATACGTGCCTGTGATGCGTTTCACCGTGCTGCGTGCGATGTCGCGAGTCCTGCTGATGATGGGTGGCGCTGCTAGTGGATGAATGCTGATGAAGGGAGGAACTCGTCTGTTGGATCTTCGAACTGGACGTTGAAGATTTAACGCTGCTGCTGTGACTTTGCTGCTCGGTCATTCCGCTGACAACCATTTTCCCATTCACCACGTTCTGCTGACCTAGGTTCGTTATTGATTCGACAACATTTCGATCCGAAACGTCTTGAACCGATTGCGTGTATTTATTTGTGGATCGTTGCAAAGTGGTTTGATCGCGTTCGTTCGTGGTGCTAGCTTCCATTCGTTGCGCTCGATTGCTGGCAGTAGAACTAGAGATCTGCTCGGTCGTATGGTGCTGCTGTTGTTGGGTCTGCGTGTATGATTCCGACTCCGATCGAGTAGCGTGATCATGTATCTCACTGGTGGTGATCTGCCTACCCGTAGGCTGCTTCTTTTCCCCCTTCAGGATAGTGGTAACGGTCTGGGTGGTTACCAGTACCGCACCGTCCGCGATACCAGGTTCATGTACTTCCTTCAGTACGGCTTCCTTACGCTGCTTCTGCTCATTGTACTCTTTGAACGTATCGTACTCGCCCTCGATCTGCAAGTTGTCCTGTGGCTTCACCTGCTTCGGACGTTCAGCTGGTCGGAACTGTGGTTTTACAGGCTTCTCAAATTCACCCTCGGTACGTAAGTTATCCTCCGGGCGTATTTGTTTCGGTCGTTCTGCTGGTTTGAATGGAGCCTTCTCAGGTCTGTCGAACGATCCTTCCGGACGCAGGTTATCGTCATGTTTGATTGGCTTTGGACGTTCTCCTGGGCCAACCGGAGACTTTTGTGGTCGCTCGAACGTACCTTCAGGGCGAAGATTATCCTGCGGTTTGATTTGCTTTGGCCTATCTGCAGGTCTGTATTGTTGTTTGTCGGGAGTAGTGAAATCTCCCTCCGGCCGCAGGTTATCATCCGGCTTTATCGGTTTTGGTCGCTCACCAGCTATAAATACGGATTTTTCTGTTCTTTCGAAGGTGCCTTCGACTCGCAGATTATCTTCGTGCTTGACTATTTGCGCACGTTCTGCTTTACCAACGGTTGTTGGTTTCGGTCGATCAAAGTCTCCTTCGGGTTTCAAATTGTCCTGTGGTTTAATCTGTACTGGGCGCTCAGCCGGTCTGTACTGCGGCTTCTCAGGCTTTTCAAACATTCCTTCCTGCTTGAGATTGTCTTCAGGGCGAACCTGCTTGGGACGCTCGGCTGGTCTGAACGGTGATTTCTCTGGACGTTCGAAGTCACCTTCTGGACGAAGATTATCATCGTGACGCACAGGCTTCGGTCGCTCGCCAGGACGATATTCTGGGCG
>KI915042.1:5437381-5458008 GCA_000473445.2 Anopheles farauti | reverse complement strand
TCTGGACGAAGATTATCATCGTGACGCACAGGCTTCGGTCGCTCGCCAGGACGATATTCTGGGCGTTCAGGAGCCTGGAACTCTCCTTCAGTACGTAGGTTGTCCTCTGGTCGTATCTGCTTCGGACGCTCAGCTGGTCTGTACTGAGGCTTCTCGGGCTTCTCGAAGTCACCTTCAGGTCTGAGGTTATCTTCAGGGCGAACTTGCTTAGGACGCTCAGCTGGTCTGAACTGGGGCTTTTCTGGAGTAGAGAACTCGCCTTCGGGACGAAGGTTATCCTCAGGACGAACCTGCTTGGGACGTTCGGCTGGTCTGAACGGTGATTTCTCTGGACGTTCGAAGTCACCTTCTGGACGAAGATTATCATCGTGACGCACAGGCTTCGGTCGCTCGCCAGGACGATATTCTGGGCGTTCAGGAGCCTGGAACTCTCCCTCAGTACGTAGGTTGTCCTCTGGTCGTATCTGTTTCGGACGCTCAGCTGGTCTGTACTGAGGCTTCTCTGGAGTAGAGAAGTTGCCTTCGGGTTTCAAATTATCACCGTGCCTGATTGGCTTGACACGTTCTCCTGGTGTGTACTGTAGTCGTTCCGGTACCATAAATTCACCCTCTGGTTTAAGGTTATCTTCATGGCGTATTGGCTTCGAACGAGCGTAGTCTCCCTTTAGTTTGTTGATATCCACTTTATCGAAATCTTCCTTCGTCCAAGTCAATCGACGAGCAGTTGTTTCATGTTCAGTGGTGTGCGTTTCACTACGATTTAAATGTTCTTCTGCGTCTTCAATAGTCCACGTTCCTCTCCGACCAGTAGTCGCTTGGGTGAGCTCTGATGAGAAATTTTCTGTAAATATATGTTTAATTTTTTTTTTACAACGGCTTTGTGGCTTTGACCATTAGTGGTTTTACCTTGGTGGTAAAAATTTTCGGAATTGCTCATCGTAGTATACTTTGAAGACTTGGTTTGAGTTGTAGCGCTGCTTCCACCACAATTATAACAATTATGTCGTCTGAAAATAAATAAAAACCATGTCAAGAGTGAGCCTCCAATTGATCCTTAATTTGGTACATATTGATAGTACGAGTAGCAAGAATGACATAAACGACATCTTTATTCGATTTTTTTTCGAGTAATCATTGTTAAACTACTTCCTTTCAAATATGATTGATAGAAATACACTTTCAATTGTATCAAAAATGGTAACATGGAGTAGAAAAAAATTGCTTATGATAAAAATTGTATGTAACTTCGAATAGGGTATAGAGCGTGACCGTGTGATACATATCATTTAAAGTAATTAATAATAACAATTATTTAACTCATTTTTCTGTATAGTGCAAGTACTTCTCATGTACACTAATGTATGTTTTAATTAATAGAAAAAAACAGAGAATCAAAAATATTTTGTGCAAAACACAACAAACTATTTTTCAATATCCACGCTAACAGTTTCAAAACCAACAATAGCCATGGTCATAAAAATGCTTCTACATAAGGCGTTGGGCAAATAAAATGTAAACGGGCTGGGTGCGAGAAAAACCCGCAAATGAAATGCCTTTCGCAACATACGCTCGTGGAAGGGGCAGACCAAAACAAACCTAATAAATAGCACTCAACATTACTGGCACTCTCGCCGGTACCGGGTCGCACCACTACCACCAACACGAGTCGGATCTCTCCGCGCGGTCACAAAAACGTACCCGATGATGTCATCGGGTGACCGCGTAGGTTGATTGTAAATGAGCATAAATTGAAACGACAGGCGACCAAACTCGTTCGACTCGGCCAGCTTGCCAATTGACCATTTAAGGTCTACACACGGCCGACGGTACGGAGTAAGGGGAAAAAAAACAGAAACGCCACAACGCAGTTGGATCGAGGATCGAGCAACGAGCTGATGCACTGCCCAACTTCCGTTCCATGCACGCTTTGAAGGACACGCGATTTATGGTGGGTGGGAGTACTAGACGATGTTGTTCCAGACGGTTCAAACTGTGGCGTGGGTATTGTCTTCGCTTACGCGATGCAGTTGCTAACTTACCCACAAGTACAGATTTCACAGATGCATTGCTCCTGCACGGTTTGCTCGTCCTTGTGCTTGCTGGTTTTACTGACACGGCTTCGTTTTTCATCGCTCAAATCACTCACTTCCTTTATCGTCACCCGGTCCTGTAATGGTGCACACGAAAAAGATGATCGTTGAAGCAGGTGCAGGAAAGCGGCTTGCTTTTTATTTTGTTTTTTGACTTTATTATGTTGTGAAACACTTACAACCATGTCCATGGACTTAAGGTTTTTGGTACGCTCCGACTCGTCCAGTTCCGAACGGCCAGAGCTTTCTTCGAGGAAGGTTATCTTTTCCAGCACATCGATATGCTTTTTGTGATCGACCGTTTTCCACTGCTTGGTTTTGGCATCGTAAACCTGGGAGTTTTTGAGGTGAGCGATAGAATCATGCATGATGTTTATCGAGTGAAATTACGTATAAAATAGAATTTCCAAGCCTACCTTTGTCATCTGGATGGTCGTGGTGATGTTGGCCAGCTCGGGTCGCTCCACCTCGAGCTCTTTCACGATCTCGAGCGGTATCTCGGTAGTAACATCCTTCTCGAGGATCGTCTTCTGATCTACCAGCTCCCATCGCTTCAGCTTCGGGTTGAACAGCTTCGCCTCGAACGAAGTCTTCGTAACGTTCGTGACGTCGTCCTGCAGGTCGGCTGTGACGACGTCTTTCGGGACGATTTTCTCATCGATCAAGTTCAGCCGGCGGCCATACTCGTCGTAGGTTTTGCGCTTCAGGATGGCGGCATTGGATTCGCGCTGTTCGCGGTACTCGGACGTCTTGCGGCGGGACCGGCTTTCCTCGTTCATCTGTGCGTAGTGCGACGAGGTTTCGGTTGTCTTTATCGTTTCGGAATGTTGGTGCTGCTGTTCTGCCTGGCTGGCCGACTCCGTGACGAGCTGCGTGCTCTGGATCGTGCTCGCGAGGGAATCGTGTGCCGACGACAGACTCGTCACCGTGTGGGCTGACTCGGTTTTCATCAGCATGTTGTTGGAATGTTGCCCGGTGCTGGTCGCATCCATCTGGTTGGAGTAGTTTTCTAACGTCGTCGAATCGATAACCTTCGCGTCTTTCGTCGAGGAAGTGGACACATTTTGCGCCCGTGTCGACGATGAGCTCGACGAAGCAGCAACATGTTTGGACGATTTCGTTGAGACATCTTCGGAGCTTTGGATCGTCGAGCTACTGTAACCCTTGGCTGCCTGGTACGATGAGGAGGTGCTTGTGATCTGCTTGCCAGCACCATCGTACAGAAATGTCGTCGCCTGTGCCTGGCTCTGGCCGGACGAGATACCGTGACTCAGTACATCTTGACCTGTGTTGCCACCAATGTCCAACAGGTGCTCTTTAGTACCAGCCCTGTTCGGTGAACTCTTAAAATCGACACCTTCAGAGCGCTGGAACGAAGAGGTACTATGGCCTTGGGCGGCTTGGTACGACGAGGACGTACTGGTGATCTGATTGCCAGCCGAATCGTAGACAACTTTCGTCGTCGGCGCCTGACTCTGGGCCATGGAGTAGCTCTGGGTGTCAACGTGCTGGCGAGTCTTACCATCCGCATCCACTAGATGGTACGATTTCTGATCGAAAGTGGAATGATCACGCATGGGCTGGACAGTAGACGACACCGTACCGGTTTGTCGTCCGGAAACCTGACCACTATCACTACCGTTGAGGGCGGACGTGTGGAACGACTCCGAAGCGGACAGTGCCGTCTTATTCGAGGACGTCATAGAAGACGACGAATGCACACTCTTGCTCGATTGAGATTCCGCCTTCTGCGCACTGGATTCGGACACGATTTTCTCACTATGCCCCATGGACGAACTGTGCGAGGATTGCTCTTTCTTCGTTGTTATGGCACTACTGCTACTGTGCATGACTTTGCTGCTGCTGGTACTGCTGGTACTGCTCGTCACCACACTGCTGTCGAGAGCCATCTTCGAGATCTCGATCTTGCTCGGCCCGATAGCCGTTATCACTTCCTGGTTGGCACCCGGTTCCTTAACCGATGCACCACTGGCCACATTGTCACTCGTGAACGACTCCTTTCGTCCGCTTTCACCACCCACAAAACCACCACCGCTCGTCAGCACGGTTTTCTGTGTCACCTTCGATCGGCCCATCGTCGGCGAACGTCCGGCCGCCGAACCGATCAGTTCGGAGGTCGTACCGATCGTATCACTCGCGATATGATGTATCTCCTCGATGATGTTATCGATCTGTTTCGATTTGTTCGCCTCGCTGCGCACGCTGCTGACGGTGCTAAACTTTTGCACGCCACCCTTCTTCTGCTCGCCACTGCTGGACACCGTTCGTGCCGAGGTCGACGACGACGTCGACTGCTGGAAGCTGGACGTGGACGAGCCCGTGACGGTGGCCAACGTTTCCGGTGGCAGTGCAATCGACCCGTGATCGACCGTCACCGTCGTCATCGTCTGCTGCCCGGTGCGTTCCGAGTCGAGCAGGCTCTGCGTTTTCAGCTTCGTCTGCTTATCGCGATTGTTTAGGCCCATCGTGCAGCACCGTGTGAACTTTGTTCGCAACTTTTCCGAGAACCGATTGCGCGCCGGAGTTGTACGAAATTATTTTGCACTTGTCGTCACTAAAGATTGCTCGCAAGGAGTGCAAGGTGGAGGCTTTTGGAATTTGGAATATTTTTTTTCTGTTTTCACGGTCGTCAGATAATTTCACTCCGCCCTGATAGCGTGGTCACACCGGTTATCACCAACGGTGGTGGGTTAGCGCGCTAGAATCACTTTTTAAAACCATCTGCCCATTGACACACTTAGCGAGCGAGATGAGGTAATCACGTTGCACGGGGTGGGATCTCACTCTACTTCGGACAGGGTCACACTACTAGATCCAAACCGTCGACCGGGCTCGTGGTGGGACCGGATTGCACGAGCGTACTGAACACCGATCGGATGCACGGCACCGCTTTTGAGTGTACGAAACAACCCCACTCACATACACACAAGGAATCCCACGGCTGTCCGGTTTGGTTTTCCTCTTTCACGAGCCGGTAGAATGTGTGTGAGCGGAACGGGCGCGATCGTGAGATGGAGAGAGTGAGCTTACTACGCCTGCGCGAGACGGAGCCGGTTCGGAGTGTGTGCGTGCGTGTGTGTGTGTGTGTGTTTAGCCACCCTTTTCGGTTAGGTCTCTGAGAGCACTGTTTACGCACTTGGGGTCGCGAGGGATCGTTGTCGACACGCGCGGGATGATCAACACTTGCTCTCTGCTCGACGGACAAGATGAAACTGAGCTCGGCGCAAGTTCGCTCCATGAATTAAATATTATGAAAAGCCGTCCGCGGCTGACGCCTACGTGTATGTCGCGCACACACCATCGTGGGCACGATGACGATGACAGCTAGCGCGCGGTATGATGATGATGACGCGTACCTCCACGCGAAGCCCACCGCAGTTGCCGCTTTGCGAGCGTGTTGTGGTTTTCGGTGCGGTTTTCGGCGATTGAACCAATCCTGGGCGCGATACCTCCGGCGTGAACTGAATCCACCATCCGGCGGTGATCGGAAGTGGTTCTTTTTGGCTACGATCGAATGAAAACTTCACGCACGTTTATGTGTGCTCCTCTAGAACAATGGCTCTATTTATAACCGTGTTGCGCATTCTTCACGGCAACGCCGGCGTAAGAAGCATTCTTGGTCAATCGCGATGCTGTGTTTGCATCCGTTCGATTCGGTTCCCAGGCAGCAAGAGGTTCATTTTCCACATTTCCTTAACAACGCCAAATTTAGAATTAAAAAACAGCTCACTGCGACGTGATTCACCGCCGCAAGTTGGTGCGTGCATCGTCACGCGATCGTGCAGACTACTAAACGGGCGACCCTCGGTGGCACCTTCCACACACAAAACTAGCAACGCACACACATGTGTGCTACCACCTTCGCTACTACCACCTTCGCAGGTTACCATCACCATCCTACGCCCGTACTGCCCACGACGAATCGCAAACCGTTCACTTCCACCGAGATTTGTGTGTTTCTTTCTTTATTTGTTTGAGATATTTCCGGAAAAGGAAACACGCGCTGATTCCTAAAATCGGGCAACATGATACGGGATCCATTTGAAGGGGAGGAAACTATCGCCGAGATGGCGAGATCGTGCCAAACAACCCCCTGATACATCCCGGATGAAACGGCCGTTTTTGGACAGTGCGACGACACTCTGCAGCAAGCCGTGTTTGGTGTACGGGATGGCCGTGTCAAAGCTGGTGGTATGAGATCATGGGGAGAATTCAAAGTTCATCCCAAAAGTTAATATAAATTTCCTTTTGGTAGCTATTTTCGATCGATTGAATGGTTTTGCCTAGAGTGGTACCTAGGATACTGCTGGTGCCTAAGATACTGATATAAATTAGTCACATCTATTGTTACAAAAATAAGATTCATTTGGGAGATAAGAACCATGGGTTTCGCTGAGAGACGTTTATGAACAAAAAAACAAAACATTTCGCTAAAATATATAGCCCACAAAAAAATGAAAAATGACAAAATTTAAAAAAAAATAAAATGACAAAAATATTAGCTGTTGGGCAAGAAAATTGGTCAGAAAATTTGTTGACAAGCTTCATGAAGGAGGTAACCTAGCTAATTAAAAACAAAAAAAAATACAAGTACATAAAATATTTCTTTAAAAAAATAGATTGAATGAAATCAAAATATTGTTTTGTATTTGTACCAACATATTTTACATATTTCAAATCTATTTGTTCAATCTACTGGCATCTTAAATTTATAGTCAATTGCGTATAGCTATTTGTGAAGTTAGTAATACAAATAAGTACAAGTAAATCATTGTATTTTAAATTTTTAACAATGAGTACTCGTATAAAATTGAATGATTCGAACTCAAGTAAACTCAAGACAGAAACACGATATCAAATACTAAGTGATGTTAGTGAAAACATGGCCACCATCCTACTGACTAATTACTAACAAAAAGAAATCCAAGAAGATCATCGATGAGTGTTATTTAAATAAATACCGTGACTAATGTCACAATGCTCATTAAAAACAGTTTCTAGGTTTACCGCGAAGGTTCTCGTAGTAAGCCTGTATTGCACCTTTAGCTTTTTTTTAATTTTCTTTCTTAGTCATACAGGTTGTATTTGTTTTTTTTTTAATCATGAAGCTGTGTTGCAGAGTGTAGATAGATTGAACGTTCGCAGATTCTGTTTTGTTGACAAATAGTCCGGTTATTTAAAATAAATTAGGCATATAAAAATCTATGCTCCAGAACAAAAAAACTCAACATCATCAAAGATAGCCGTATCGTAAACTATTCGAATGGATTTAACTTCGATGAGCCTTTTATAGACTAGTAGGAGTAATTGCTACTTTTTGAGTACCTTGGTGGGGTAATAGCACCACCCTTCTCCACGGTTTATGTAGAAACGCTTCAAAACACGTGCTTTCTGTAACAGTGGCTTATCTGCCACTCATCGGCACTGATTGCAATCAAGGTGCATAATTGTAGCGTGTAAATACAACACAAACAACCCAAGCAAAATGAAGCTACCTACCACTATATGAATACATCGGTTAAAGCCTTCTAAGTGATAGTTTGTTGCGGAGGTTGTGTGTGTGCTTAGTTCAGCTGCGCATTCTCTTTTATCAGGTGTAATGAAGCGATTGGTGTTGGTAAAAAAACCCTTTAAGAGGGAGCGCCTGTCGATGAAAGAATGTTGAGTCTGTTTTGGATTTACCACCTTTACAAGCATTCTCCCCGCACGATGCAAAGTATATCATCACACTGTGCCACTATCGGGGTCGAAAAGAAAACAACTATTAGATAACATATGCTCGTATTTTATCGGTGGTATTTTTAGAGCCTTGATACTAGCCGTTTTATCAAAATGATAATATACCAAGGAGGTAAGAGGGTGAGAGAGAGAGAGGGAGAGAGAGAGAGAGACTCTCGTTTCACAGTGTCAAACAGTATCAAACTGCGGAAACTGGGTGTGATTCGCTAAACATCGGTTCGTCTCACCGAAGGAATGTGAAAACATACTGGCCCAGTGGCAATCAAGTGCTGTCGTGTCGTGCGATGATGGGGTGAAAATTACGACCCCCCAATGATGCGTCCGATGACGCTCGGTGATGGTTGACCACATACACTCAATGTATAAGCGTTTGCTGAAGTAATCGTCGCCGACAGACGGTGGTATTCGTTCAACAAAAACCTTCAGCCCGTGTTGGTACTTAGAAAACGAAGAAACGGTATAGCACACAAACACACAAACGCACCAAGTCTTAGATAAACACAGTGCCGACCAATGGAAACCAAAAATTGACCCCCAAGGTTACCCATTTTTTGTTCCCGCTGTACGAATTGTACACTGCCACCGGCTACGGACGTTCGCGTCCAACGAAGGTGTCGCAACTTATCACCCGGAACGACGGGAAATAGTACCTTTTTCCCTAGATCGATCGGTGCACAACGCTTGAGCAACATTTGCTGACTTCTAAACAAACGCTGCACGCTCGATACGTTCATTTCAACCGGGGATGGGATTTTAAAAACAAAACAAAAAACCCATTGCATTTCAAAGCAATGGAGCTACACGCAAGTTTATCATTACCCGTAGCTAGCTGTGGGATGGGCAAAAAAGGGGTATAAAATTGTATCTAATGCGACTTGTCCGCTTATCAGCGCAATTGCATCAAACTGACACGGAATTTGCTCTCCACCTTGCCACAATCTGTACGTTCACGAGCAATGCAAATGGGAGTGTACGTTGGAAATTACCACAACAGCCCCATTAGTGTTGATTAGAGCGAACAGATTTTGGATTAGCGTACAACGATGTGTTAGCTTATTAAAGAGTTTCAATAGGAAGAGCAGGTTTAATCGCTATGGTTGCAGCTAATTTATTTGGTAGTTTTTTTTTTGTATCTCAATGAGTAAGCAAAGAGTGTGTGAAATATTTATTACAGTATTTTTTTCTATTTATTACAATATTATTATTTAAAGCAATTTTTCAAACAACTTCATATGTCTAAATGCATAACCAAGGGACTTCTACTAAACAGAATACAGATACAAATTACTGTCCTTTTTCTAGCAACTGTGACCAACGATTGGCTGTTGAAAACAATACAATATGTTGATCAAATTTATTTGGACCTTAGTATCAATAAGTATTTGTACATTTTATTCTACATTTTAATCATCCAAACAATCAGAGCTTCCAAGGACAATGGCTAGATAAGATAAGTTTTGAACAGAATAAGATGAAAAAACATTTCTCGAATTAAGATCAAAGACAGTTCCTCTGGCTTAGTGTTACTTTAATTTTAGTAATGTTTTCCAGTTGTTTAGTAAGTTATTCAGTTGGTTATTTCTATATTGTTTTTGATGTTTCAAAGCATATTTTAGAGTTTTATTTTAATTTACTAACCAGTTCACTGCATAATATGTGACTCTAAAGGTACTGATGTTTATTTTAACCTTAAATAAATCGAAATTCTTTTATTTAATTATTTATTTTCTATGTTACACTTTAATTTCCAATTTAGGATTTTACAACTTCGAAGCCATTAGTCATTTGTAGTCTCCATTTCTATAAATAGCCTTATCTATTAAAATTTTGAACACTATTTTGAACTTTGATGCATCAGTATGTTGAATTAATCGCATAAGGAAATTCTGTGTCGTTTTTACAATTTATCGTATATACTGCATTGTTTAAAGGCAAGCTATTTATTATAGTTAACAAATATAAAAAGGAATGAACGAAAAGGTTTATATGTTATACATAAGCTTGAATGACCTTAAAATAAAATTTATTCGATGTTTTTTTGCCCAATACTGTACTTAAGATGGACACATACTTGAACTTCTCACTTACTTCCTTACCCGGGCAACTGATATTGTTGCAGCTTGCTCCACTACTTCTCCACCAGTGGCTCTATAGTGCACTAGTGAGTGAAAAGTGATTCTGTGTTGGTGATGCGCACCGTCCTAAGCGAGCCGCATTCAAACCGAACCCGAGCCACAGACTCCAACCGGATGGCCCTGAGAAATGGATTGCGAACACATCAACCGCGTTTGGGTTCGAGCACAGACGAAACCCAGCGTGGCCATACAGGGCACATTTGCGGCACGGCCAGCCCGAAACAACGGCTCGCCTTCGGTTGCTGCGTGCTTCAGCTTCTTGGAACGCGCCGGATGGCGTATTTCATCTTGCGTAGATTTTGTTTGCTCCACGCCGCAAAATGGCAAAACCGTTCTCGCCCGGCGACGGTTTTATTGCAGCAGAAACCTGTTTTAACATTTCTTTTTTTGGAGATATTACGCGACCACGGGCTTCGGCGGGAAGCAGCTTGTTTGTTTGGAAAGGTTTTCGATCGCAAGCGGCTTTGCCGTACGTGGTTCGATACGTGGCTGGGTGAG
Source organism: Anopheles farauti (assembly GCA_000473445.2). Lineage (NCBI taxonomy): Eukaryota > Metazoa > Arthropoda > Insecta > Diptera > Culicidae > Anopheles > Anopheles farauti. The sequence goes on along the minus strand of KI915042.1, from coordinate 5,447,525 downwards.
TTTTTTTCTTGCAATTATTTTTGTATTACTCAAGCGCACTAATCGTCCGAAAAGCTCATCATGAATGGGACAAATGAAATAAAGATGCACAACGTGTTGTATCCTCGTGTCGAGCACGTGCGGATTTACAATCCAAGCATGCACGGTGCAAACAACTCAGCCAGCCCTTTTTCGCCACGCAAACAGGCCGTTCGATCTAATGTGCCGTCAATAATAAACAGCAGAGCGTAAGCAGCTCAAACACCCAGAGGTCTGTTTGGTGGTGATCGCCCGCGCACGGCTATGAAGTCATCAGGCACAGGTCGGGTCGTTCGATCACGTAGGATGTGTTTTATTGGAAGTTGTTACAGTTCCATGGTGTGATTGTGGGGCGCCTTTGCTGGAAATGGTACCGAACTTTGCACGATCGTCGTTGAAACTGATTTATTTCTGCTTCGAAAGCACACGTGGCTGCACGGCGCGTAGGATGGCCGTCACTAGGCGTGGGGAAACAGGAAAATAAAGCTTTCCCCCATGCCGGCGTATCTGGAGCTGCAACGCACTGCCACCGATCGTGTGGGTGTTTTTTTAGTCGAGGCTATCGAAAGTAATATCTACAGTTACTCTACTGCTAGGGTAAGCCAGGATAAGTGCACTAATGATCGATGACTTGCTGTAGGTCAAACGAATTCGCACACTTTGAGAATTTTGTATTTTATTTGTACAATAATTCAAAACTAAGCTACTTTTAACCTACATTTTTTTCTTCAAATTTTGTAGTTTCAAATGAATGTTTCAAAAGTTTGAATCATTATTCGTAGCATCATTTTTTGGGGTAGTCCAAAGTCTAAAACAATTTATCACACATTTGAAAACGAATTTGACAAACATGTCATGAATTTTTGGGAATTTTCAATTCAACAAATCTTTGTCGGTAAACCCAGTAGGCCAGGTATAAGACCAATTTGCAGGGAGGAAATGCCCTATGATTAAAAATTTCTGTCAGTGCAAGTAGGCACTGACAATACGGCTACATATAGCCGTAGATACTGTTAAAATAAAAAAATTAAAAAAAATTGTTGATAGTTTTTAAATATGTACAAATTATACAATTAAATAGAATGTATTGTAGTGTCATATGTACATGATTGAAAATCGAGAAAAAAATCTGTATATTTTCTAAAAAATTGAAGGCAAAAAACTGAGCTTTGTTAAGAAAAATCATATCAAAACTTATTACTTGGGTTTTTACTGACCAAATAAAAATTATGATGTCTTGAAAAATATACCCCTACAAAAGCCCTAGAAAACATTGGAGAGTAAGAAAACACCTAAAAGTATGTGTTGAATTATATTTTGTACCGTAAATCGCTATAAGTTTATCATAATTTACATTTTCCCAACGTCGTTCCCAGTGTTGAAGAGTCTTCTACATTCACGGTCGATCCGCACCCATCAACTCCCTCGCGTATGGTGCAGCAAAGAACGTTGATCAATTGATTCAATTAACGTGCACTTGCTGGGTGGAGGAAGCTGCGGAAGTTTCCCGACCATCCCAGCCTCCTACAGCTCTCCCAGCTCGATGATTTTTAGCACCGCGTCAATGTTGTTCGTCTTGAGTGCCTCCTTGAACCTACCGATCATGGCTGCGGCAAACGTCCCGGCTAGATGTGTTTGTTTTGTTTCGTGCGCGTGTGTGTAAGTGTGTGAATGGAGCAAAGAGGGAACATGTAAAAAACGTTCAGTTTATGCCAAACCACTAAAGTCACTGTCGCTGCACTAAGGTATTGTATTGGGTTTATGTGCGTGACAGACGAGGGTTATTATTATTCGCGCACGGTTCAACCATTGTGCTGAGGCCCACATTGACTGCATCCGGTACGAAAGCTAATGAAGCTGCCGCTGTGGGAGTATTCCCTCTATTGGGATAATTATAATTGGAGTGTTTTATGTTTGTCACCAGGCACAGCGATTTTACTTCAAATAGACGGTATGCCTAAAGTCGCACTGTTTGCTAACTGGACTGGGCAAATTGGACTCTAAAATATCTCTTCCACTGGCTGGAGCTGCTAACTGCGTTGGAATCTCGCTCGCCGATGTTAATTATTTGATAATCTCGTTAATTAAGATCTCTAAGGCCTACCGCAGTGCACCCGAAATCATGAAGATAAATGTTGATCGCACGGTGCCAATCTTTCGCTTCACCTGTCAAAACTTGAGCAAGTCCGGTAGAGTCCGTCACTATCACTACCCTCCGGGAATTCGTTTGGTCAAGCTGCCTAATAGTCTAACGGTAGCTTTGACACTCTCTCTCTCTCTATTTCTCCCACTCTTGCTGCTTCTTTCTATTCCAACCCAAAACAAACGACCGTTTGTGCGGCTAGCGAGTTGAATAATTCATGTTCATAAAGTAATTTAGCCTCAAAAAGCTTGTGGCAGGTAAAGAACGTCTCCCCTAAACGCATGTGTTTTCGGTTTCAACGCCGTTCAGCTGTGTGTCCACTGCCGGTGGACAGTTTCGACCATGTTGGAAACAATACAAAAATGTGCAAGAGCCAACCGGGGTTGGGTTGGGGCCAAAACAACCCACCGAAACACCTACCTCTTAACCTCGACGCGTTGTAGAGGATGCTATGGATGCGCTTCAGTGCCTGCTGGATTTCGTTCGTGTTTACCAGCCGGATTTTGTAGCTCTTCACCAGGTCCTCGTTCGTGGCCATCATTTCATTGTGGTACTTAATGACGTCTTCGCTGCATTTTCACCACAGTGAACCGCGAAATGGTGGTGGTAGTGTTGGTGGACGGTGTGAGAAAGAAACGAAACGAAATGGTTAGCTAGAATCCATAACGTCTCGGTCGAGGAGCCGCTGAGATTACGGTATCGCTTTTTTTCGGAACATGACATCATCGTGCTTTCATCGTGTTGTCATGACAGCGCGTTCGGCTGGTGTGAGAGCATACAACGAATCAGTTGACAAGTTGCTGACTCAATTTGCACCTTTTGCATGCACACACGAGCCGAGTTGTTGTCCAGCGGGAAGGAAAACAACTCACCCGTTGTAGTACCGCGCATCTTCCGCCCGTATCAGATGGCTCTTGATCTGATTGATGTGCTCCACGATCTCCGAGTTGATCTGCTTCTCCGTGTCCTGCAGACCTTGCAGCTTCTGGAAAAGGTCCCGCACTTCCCCATACACAACCGGAAAGCTGGCCGTCGACTGTTTCCGAAAGAGAAGTCCAACTGTGTCAAGCAACCCTGTCCCTTTTTGGGGGCACTAGCGACCCGTCCCGTGCAGGGCCATCTGGTCTGCGCTCGGGCTCGGGTACAATGCGTCGCATTATTCATACTTACGTTCATGTTGTCTATATTGAGAAACTGCACCAGCGATTGCACGAGGTCACCGGCCAGACCGATGTCCTCGGTGTAGAAGCGCGTCTTGCCGTCGTAGCTGAAGTGTAGGCCGACGCTTTTGGCCGTACGCAGGCTGATCAGGTTCAGCTTCAGCTCGGTCGCGTCCGCATCCGACGTCATGTACTCGATGTCGGACGGCAGCAGGAAGTTCTAGGGCGTTAGAGCAGGGCAACCGATTAATTTGTGCACATGAGTGCCCGGGGCATGGTGAGGCGTACTGGCGCCGAAGATTAATTCTTGTGCCCTTCGGACCGCTCACCCGACGCGCCACGCGTACCTGATTGACCCAGATGCATATACGCTTCAGACGCTCGGAGATGCGAAACTCGACGTAACATCCCCCCGGGCCATCCTTCGTCGGGAGCGTGTTTATGTAGGCTGGTGGAGGATCGCAAAAATGGTCACAGAAAAGAGAGAGAGAGAGAGAGAGAGAGATAAAAAGACACAGAGTAAAAGCATACACGATCACGATCATTCCTTTCGAATGCATAACTTTTGCTTCCACTCGGGTGGGCGAACTGGTATGGGTGGGTTGTATTTTACCATCCACGCCGACCAACACCGACGGAAGCCAAAATGGGCCATGACGCGAGAGGTTGCAGCGAAATAAAGTTGCAAAGAAAAATACAAGTAAAAAAAGAAACAAGGTGGAGAAAACCTCCTCCACCACCCCGTAGTGTACCGGCTGCGCTGGAGATATACTCAAGGCACCGAACCGGGCAAGGGAACATGTAAAACTCGTTTCGGCTCGCACTTATCGCTTTCGTTTGCCGGCTTTGAAGGGATATTTACGTTTGTCTCTCCGGGAGGTTTTGTTTTTTTTTTTGTTCGCTTCTGTTTACTCGCGGTTTGTTCTAGCTCCACGGTTTTTAGTGAAGATTTGCGAGCAAATGTGCTGAAATCATGGGCGTTGCGCGGAGTTGGCCGCGACGCGTTTGTTTGTTTACAGCGAGGAGACGGTCGTTTTGAAATTATCGTACACCAGATAAGACTTGACACAGTGACATCGCTCGCGCACGGTACACGTGCTGTAAGTGGTTTGGAACTCGATGCATTCCTTACCTTTGCGAAACGTTCGCTTTGAATGCAGTTTTATAAGCTAATAAATGTAATTTGTTTCAAAATCAGTGCTTAATTGTTTGAGAAATGCTCTTCACTGCTGTAGTCGGCGAGATTTGTGACGTAAAGCAATAACAAGTACATGAAAATAAACTCCCAACTTCAGCAGTTGGACGTAACACCCTGTTTTATCGACATCATAAATTTTTTCCCTGATGATTCTCACGAATAAAGCTCACTTCTCACACTGCGCACTTCGCACTTGGCATCTACCTCTCGCTGTGAATAATGAATGGGATATCTCCATATATGTCTAACTTAATAACTAAAGTATTTTACTTCAGTTGTTTGCCAATCTGCATTCTGACGTACCACAAATAGATCGGTTTTGAGACAGTTTACATACATTACGTTGTGTATAGTACATGTGAGTCAATCATCAACCGGGTTAGTCAGACTTGATATTTGTCGGAATCTAACATATTTCCTCAATGTCATGGCTTTAATATATCAATTGAATCAATGTTCTTTTTTTCAGGAGTATGGAAATATTCTGAGAATGTTTTAAGCAGGGACGAAAGATCAAATTGATATTGGAAATTAACATCAGTTGAATAGCGTAATTTTGCTAAATTGGCACCAAATAGAAAATGCCTATTCATTTTCAACAACAACTATAGACATGTGAAATAAAAATTCGTCCTACTCATAGTTGCTCACAGTCGAAAAACAAATTCAGAATAAATAACTTGAAATGAGCAGACTTGAGCAGACGAATAAACATTCTATGTTCATACTGCAACCAAGTTTACGTGTCAAAGGAAATCAGCGTCTTTTCTTTTGTAATATTTTATATTTGCTGAAAGTTTGCCTGCGTCGTTTGTTGTGCTTTTAAAATCCCAATAGTTAGAATAGTACCGAATAGGCACCGAAAAGACATTTAGCTGCCGAAGGAGGGAAGATTCATTTTTTCTGATTCCAACAGGCGAAGGTCTCCGGGAAAAGACCCACTATGGGTTGGAGAAAATCTTGAGGATCAAACTATGGGTTGGAGAAAATCTTGAGGATCAAACTTAATCCAACCGTTTATTTTAGATTGATATTCCGCTATCTCAAAATTATCATTCCATGCAGTGTTATGTAACACAACTAAACGACAATATGTTTTTATTCGTATAGAAACAAAAGCTTAAAGAGATAGTTAAAAGAAAAGGTTTCTAAAGTTGTATACAAGGAGAAAATCTGATACTTTTTTGCTTTTGGCAAATTTGATTTTGGTCTATTCTTCTGATACTGGCTATCACTTGCAGTATTCGTTTTATATCGAAACAAACTGATGGTCGTTTTGTTGTGTTATTTGTGAATATAGATGTAACTTTATAAGACATAAAAAAATTAAATAGGATGCACAAACTTGGCGAAAGAGCATCCAGAACTGGAAAAGCTTAGATTGCATGGCCTACATATTTTCTCCGTATATGTTTCTGACAAAAAACGCTCTATCCGCATAGAGTGATCATAAAGGAGATGATTAAATAATCTGGATTTTTAGAAGCTGCAAATCGAGGACTGGAAATACCTTAAGTAGAAACGATCTTTTGCTTCTTGAAGTACCCATAAACTATCTCGCAAGCTGTGCAATTACATGCCGAGCGGAAGATAAACGATCCTCTGCATGATCTACTTACAGACACTCTTCGGCGAACCCGTCAGATTGTGCGGTATGGTGTACATGGCAAACTTGGGCAGCTGGCGGGTTAGCTCGAACACGTGAAACTGCACGCTGTTCGGATACCCCACGAACGCCTTGATGTGGATGTCCTGCGCGTTATCCTTCAGCGTCTTGAGCGGGATCAGTATGCGGGACACGTCCTTCGTGAGGTGCGCGATCAGCGTTTCCTCCTTGAACAGCTGGTCGGCAAAGATGAGCACCGCCCGGATCGTGGTGGAGTTGTTGGTCGAAACGGTGATGTCGATGTTCATGTCGTTGCTATCGTAGCTGGTGGAGATCCCGATCTGGAGCCGCGTGTTGGACGGTATGATGCCAACGTTGTCCGGTACGCTCTGCACGAGATTGCTCTCGCTGGTGCCGCTGAGGATCTCCTTGTTGTACTTGATGTTGTTTTCGTAGTGCTTCAGCTCGAGCAGCAGCTTCTGCTTCTGCGTCAACAGGGCGCTCATCTCCTCGTCGGCAACGTTGTGCAGCGTCAGCATATTGACGCTCGGCGTCGTGTAGCCGCGTACTGAGTTAAGGAAAAAAAAAACCCACACATTAATCACCCATCACCGCTGATCTCATCGATTCGAGATCGTCCCATACTTTCGCCGTCCGCCGTCACGATGACTAGATCGAGCAGCCCGATGCCGCGATAATCGTTGCAGGCGATTCCGCACACAAAATCGTTCATCTTCATGCGAAACCAAACGTCGCCGGTGCGCGGATCGCGCACGTCCAGCTTGCCGCTCTTCCAGCCGACGATCATCTGCCGCGCCTCGCAGCCGAGAATATCGTACGTGGCCATCGCCGTCGCACGTGCCTTCGACTTGATGCGCCACATGCGCACGTTCTCCTCGAACACCCCGATCGTGCCATTCTTCACGCTGTACATGAACTGGCCGGCGCGCAAGGCGACCAAATTTTGGATCTCATTTCCCTCGGTGAACTCGTGCAGCAACGCTTCCCTTTTGTAGATCCGTATACATCCATCATCCGTACCGACGATGAGCTGCAATCGTAACGATGTAGATGAAAGCTTGACGACGACCTGTCGATCGCGGGTGTCATCGCGGTGACGGATCGAGCGTGACAACGTTCTCTTACCTCATTTTGGCCATCCTTATCGATGTCGATTAGTAGCAACGCTACCACGCTACCGGCCGTTATCAGCCACAACACTTCGGTTCCGTCTTGGTTGTAGCCTCGCACGACGGCTGCAAGAATTTATCAATTTTTTTTTTAATTCAATTTCGCTATCATGAGTGTGTGTGCGTAAGTTTGTGTTATTTATCAGGCGGGTTTGTAAATGTTATTTAATAGTCAATCATGTTGTGAAGATAAGAGATCGCGTGCAACTCTCGAAGTAACTCTCATATACTAGCTAGGTGATGTTGAAAACAAATGATTTCGTTGGATTGTTTACCTGATCTAATCCATTGAATAATTATTTCATTTAACGATTTCACCGAAGTGGTTTGCATTGTTTTATTTTTAAAGATTAATCTATTTAATCACCCAAACTTGATCATCTCAAATAGATTTTTAAACTGTATTTAAAGAAATTTAAAGTATATAGGAACTTGATTTCTATATTTAATAACTCGTAACACACCTACTAGCAAGAAGTTATGCGATATAGTAATTTTTAGTTAGACGGTAAAATGGCTGGTATGACTGCTGTCGTACGCCAAAGAAAGAGATAGAGAAAATGAGAGGAACATACTCTAACATCATTTTCTTCAGTGTAAAATTAATCCTATAGAACCTAATAGCTTTTGAAGATTGAAAAAAAAATGTCAACAGCATGATAGAAAGCAGTCGATAGTTTTGAATGGCTTCTTTCAATGCAGTTTTTTTTAATTTATTAGGAAAGACTCGTTTTTTTTTCTCGATGCAGTTAATTGAGTAAAAATTGTTCTAAAATTTGAAAATTATTAAATTTGTGGAAAAAATAGTTCAATCTTTTTTTTGCTAGTCTAGGAAACATACAAAAACTCATCCCTATATTCTCCTCCATTTCCATATTCTCTTGCGCTCTTCCCTCTTTGATAATCTATTAAAATGAAACACATTAAAGGTGTAATTCAAACTACCTACTCTTGCTAATGAGGGATCGTCTTCATAGTGCGTACGTCATTCAGTGACTGAGAATGTTTAAAGAGAACGAAGGGAACAGAAAGATATCATATCTTTGCATGGTAAAGGTAAAAATCAACGATGAAAGATAATAAGCATCTCATTTCTAAGAATTTTGCATGAAAGACTTATAATAGTGATAAAAACGAGCAAGAGTTTGCAGAACACCTAGACTTTGAGCCTGACTTGGACTCCAAAATAAGTATTGATATTATAAATAAAAATATAGACATTGTTGCAACACATCAAAAAGGAATGACATAAAAGAAAGATAAACTCCAGCATAGTGGACTCTGCTTACCATTCCCTCCTACGATCAGCGTGTTTCCCGGGTTGCTTGCGTAGGATCCAATCACCGCCGATCGTACGCCCTCGTGGAAATCTCTCTGAAACATGTTACAGTTCTCGTCGACGTGATAGGCTGCAACGGAACGCATACCCACGAGGTTAAGCCGGACAGACCCGAAAGTAGCCACGAACGCAACGAACCTAGCACGTGTGAAGGACTTCCAATCACGAGAATGTCACGCTCGTCGTCCTTCTTCAACCGTCCGGCCACGATCGCCCGTATGGGAAAGTTCATGTTCAGCAGCGCGATGTCGTTTTTGATTTCCGAAATCGAAAGCTTCGAGTTTTGCAGCCCGTATCGCTTGTGCGGCGTGTGGATTAGAATCTGTGCAACGGGGTGGGAGGATGGGATGGGAAAGTCAGTGGCCCGCTCGGTGACGGAAATGGACGTCTTCTCGCTCGGTTTGGCATTCGTGATGCGATAAAAATGCACGATCACGATTTGGAGCCTGATTTGGACGTTGGGTTTGTTTGATGGTGAACTAGTTTTTTTTTTTTTCGAGGGCCACTGCAGAAGCCAGTGCCAGCCAGCCTGAACACCTACCTTATCCGCGGTAGTGACCATGGTCAAACAGGAATGTATCCCGTCGTACTTCCCGCACGTTACCAACTTCTCGAACACTTTGTAGTTGAGCGAGAAGGAAAAGACGGGCTTGGTTGATATGTCCATGGCTGACAATGCAGTGGGTTTCAATTTTGCAGCCCAAAATCCTGCTCTCTATGCTTCGCACGGAATTGACGTTTTACTTTGTTGTGACGAGAGTTCGGTTCGATTGTTTGTACATTGGTTCACGCCATAGCAACACGCCTTGGCGGTGATGAGTTCGCTCATGCGCGGCAACGCGTGTTGACATACCTGTTGATAATGGAATTTGTATGCCAGAATGGCGAATTCGAATGCATGCCGACAGGTGCGCATCGATGCAGGTGCAGGTAAGAAATGGTTTGTTTATTTATATTGTTTAAAAAGATGACACGAGCGGTGTTTTAAGGATGTTTGCATACAATTTCCTTGCGCTGCGATTAACCAGTGTCTTCAAAATGCATTTAAACTAGTTTTTTTATATTCTATCATACATAGAATGTTTTTTATCATATTCTAAAATTAATAACATTTAAGATTAAATTTGTTTTTTTATTTGGTTACGCTTATGTATAATTAGGAAGACAGAAAGCATATTTTCATAAACACATAATAATATAATTTTCAACCCTCTCTAAAATAACGATTATCAACCGAGCCCACCCGGGATAAGGTGCTGTTATGTGTAATGTGGAGGAAATGCCGATTTGAACCCATTGTTTAGTTTTAAGTATAGTTATAAGCAATACGGCCAGGCCGTTTATTCTCTAATTAAATAAATAATAAATAAATAAAATAACGATTAAACGAAGTGAACCAAAAGAGCTGGTAGAATAAAACCGAACGTGCATATTAGGGTAAGTGCACCAATTATGGACGAGTTTGTACAGCGTTTTCACGAAAAAATTAA
>KI915042.1:5290274-5436117 GCA_000473445.2 Anopheles farauti | reverse complement strand
TCCATTTTCCCGTCGGTAGCACAACAATTGGTGCTAGCACAACAATTGGTGCATTTACCCTACATTGAATATGTTTGCGGTGATTCATTTTTGAGCTTCTTGTTCGAAATTCGAATGTTAAGGTGCGCGCCAACGTTTTCAATAGAGTGGCAAGCGTGATGATGGAATAAGTACTAAAATTGTACTAAAACTTTTTATTTTATTAATTGGTATTTACGGCTGAACCTAATGCCTAAATGCACTAACATACATATGTTTGACAGTATTAAAACTATTATTGTACTAAATTTAAATCCCAATGATAATGTAGCCTCCTTGTGACATAATGGTATTTTCTTAACATAGGAGCATAAACGAGTATATTTACATGAGGTGTTCACTAAATTCTGTAGCTAAATTGAACATTGAAAATTTGTTTCTTTGATTTCTAAAATTTTGTTTTGTTCCTTATGAACAGTGAAATAACACAATATCGAGTTTTTTTTTACAAAAAAGGCAACATTTTCGATCATGTATCGTGATATGAAAGTGAAAATATTGATAGCAACATTATGTTGTGTATATTTATACACCAAAAAATGCCTTCCGCATGACTTCGGGATTACGTTTGCAATATCAATGAAATAATTTAAAACATGTAATCAATAAACGCAGGTCGACCATATAATTTATTAGTTTTTTAATTTAATGTATAGCTTGAATTCAAATGTAGCGATTAACGATTAACGATTAATGATTAGTAATTAAAATTAGTACTTAATATTAACACTTAAAATTAAATGCATTTAGAAATTTGCTTTATAGAATTAGGAGGAGACAAACTAATAGCAATCATTTAATAAAAACAATCTAAGCTTGAATGAAATTAAGTTGAAATTTCAACACAAACTCTCTTTTCGGATGTGACAAAAACTGTAACTGTTAAGAAAAATCGATCATTTTGTGCCTAGGCATTCTCTCTGAATTAAGATTTTCAGAGTATACAACCTTATGAATATAACCAATTTTTGCTGTATTATTTGTATTTTTGTATCTTTGTATGTTTTAAATATTACTTTCAAGCACGTTGGGAGTATACAACGATGGGACATTATGCCTACCTGGAGGAAGTAATGCAAATATGACTGTAGCAAATATTGCATTTTTGAATTTTCTACACATTTCTCTTAAAGCTGTTAGCGCTAGAATGGTTTCGGATAGTTTCACAATAGATTAAAACATTTTAATCCCACATATTCTTACTAATCTTACTCGTTACAGGGATTTATTAAGCTTAAAAAACCATATACTTTAATCACAACACAGTTCACCGGAATGCTTCACAGCTGGATCGAGTGTCACATTTCATCCAATCAGCACAGCCGGAGGCGCAAAGAACGGTCTCCGGCGATGGTAGCCGCCGTATCCGTATCCACCGTAGCCTCCGTAGCCTCCGAAGCCACCACCGTAGCCTCCATATCCTCCGTAACCACCGTATCCACCATATCCTCCGCCATATCCTCGATACGGACCAATTACACCGATTCCGAGACCGAACTGTGGCACTGGGCTCGCCTGCACTTCATGGTCCATGATGGTACCAAGACACAGGAGAACCACTACGAAAAATCCCACCATCACTAAGTTCTTCATTTTTTGAGAAAGCAAAACAAAAATACTTCCGATGTGTTTCGTTGGACAAACGGTGCGAAACTGCTCAACGGTTCGTGGGTAGAGCGATTAAAAACAGTGAAAATACCGGAACTGATACTTAAATAGTCGTCCAGGGAAGCGTTAATTTTCACTCTACCGTATCGTCGCAAACTGACTCCACAAACAGCGCACGGTATTGGTGTTGGTGTGGGGATTTTTCGCTCTTAGCCTTCCCTCGCACTAGCTTTAATGGTGCTAATAGTTCGAGTCATCTCGGCGCAAACCGATGCGATGTCTGAGCCATCGGTTCTGGAAGACGTAGAACGTCAAATGCGCCATTTGTTTCCGATCATCGGATCGTTACTTGGAGAAGGTGGCATACGCATCGGGTGCACGGTTGCCGTCAGCTCCTTGATAGCGTTGGAAAGTGAAGCCTGTGTGAAGGAATGATCGTTGTTAGAATCGGTCCGACCGCTTGTGTGTCTTTACTCCATACCTGGTATGCCTCGATACCGGGACTCATCGTAGTGTACACCCACACCGAATCCACCGCCAGGAAACGACAGGAACGGATTGCGACGCTCTCGAAAAAGCTGCACATCACGGGAAGCGAAACTATGGTGCGTTCTACTCGCCACCAGAACGAGCACGATAAGCAAACAGTAAGCACTGGCTTTCATTTGCGATGGCTATTGCGCGGTTTCAGTGTCCGGAAAGTACTGGCGGCACCGTGTGTCGATCGTCTGTCTAGAACCTCTAAGCTCAGAGGTAACGCAAAACACTCTACCCATCACATCCACATTCGCATCGTGCACATTCTGGTCGCGAAAAGTAAATATTTCCACCACACCGCACCGCACAACTATTGATGATGATGTTGAACAGGTTTGCCGAAAAAAAAAAGTTTAACTCACCGGCAACAAAATGTTTTTGTAGTTCGAGTGTAGAGTAGAAGAGACTTCGACACTCACACAAGATGGGAGGCTCCTTGGGTTAGCAGCAAGCTAATAAATCTCTTATTTATAGTCGTTATCAATGCATTTTTTTTAAACAGACATGCAAATTCACGAATAATTTAATGTTCCACTCCGAATGGTTACAAAATCAAATAGCTAAGTGGGGAACTTTACACTAGATTTAACACCTTAGAGTGATAAAATGAAAATGGTGGAATCGAATAAAATGTCGATCGCTTTACGTTTATTAAATAGGGCACATTGCAAATAACGGACTGTGCACTAAATTCTTTTACAATTATTTAATTATACGACTCTTTATACGTAGTTAAGTCTAAAAATGATAGCTACATCCTTAGCTATGAGCTACCCGAACTACAATATGAAAATCAAAGTGTAAAAATCAAATAACATTTATTAAAAGTTTGTATTAAAAATTTGTACTAGCAACGTTTCGTCAAACATAGTCACCATCGATACATGGTCTTAACGAAATTTCGTTCAAATATATACGCCGCAATGTAAGCGTGCTGTGATGAACGCATGCATTTGCATACATTCAGGCGCGTTTTCAAGCTACCCATTTTCAGGAGTGCCTCAAACTTAAAGCGAGATTGAAGCATTTTTTAACTAAAGTTGTATTTAATCAGAAAATCCCATTAATACCAGTGATGCATCTTCTTTTCTACCAGCACCTTCCACTTGTTGTTGGTTGCTAATCCCTGCGATTACATTTTTTGTACGATGTGAATCAATTAATCGTGATAAACAGGATGTACAAGATACAAGCAGAATAGATTCAAGTGACGCAATAGCAAGTTATCACGTTGTATTATAAGCTTAACTTATTTATTGCACATTTCATTTTTAATAAGTATGATATTTTATAAGTTATACTATTTTTTCACAAAAAAGAATTGCGTATAAAAGCTTATGCATCATTTATTTCCTTTTTTTCGTTAATTTAACATCATCGCACACCATTGCTTCATTCATTTTCTTTCCCTTATGGCTCGGTAAGTTTCCATCTCGGTCCATTTCACTATCTCGGTCGACCTTGGCGCGGAAAAGACAAACAAAAACCAGCTGTTTCGTCACCGCCGCCCTCATTGAGCAACACATAACGGTCGAATGCTTTCGACCGGCGGCTCATCGCGTAATTAGCGCCCGAATCCAAATTGCTTGACCTTGGTCACCTCGCGGTAGTGGCCACCGCCCCCGAGCAGCCCATGGTGTCCGTGCTTGATGTGTACCTTCCGTTCGACGACGTGCTTAAACGGGAACAGACCGCCGACGCTCTTCTCCTTGTAGTGATACTGATACTTGAGTCCTCGCTTATCTCGCACGCTTCCCGGGTACGCATCGCCGGCTGCTTCCGCATACGTGGCACTAGCACTGCGAACCTGGCTCTCTTCCGCCAGCATATCGACCGCGGAATCGATCGGTGTTAGCGCCTGGCAGGAACCGAGCACCAACACCGCCATCAACACCAACACTGCACAGAAGAGTTTCATCGCTTACGGTACCGATTTTGCTACTGTCCAAAGCACTCCAGCGCGATCCGTTCGGTTGAGTTGTCGGAAAGTGACTGTTAATAATGGCCATTTGGTTTCGTTTTTTGGGCCCGGCACCAGAGGGGTCACACCTGACACACCGCCGAGCGTGTTGGGTTGGGTTTGTGTGTTTTCTAAAAAATCAATTTACATAACTGGTCTGTGACGGGTGGGGAAATTGGACGCCGACTGTCTTATGGGGTCGTCTGGGGTGGTGGGAGTGATCTTGAAATGCACACTGATTGCCGAAAGATTGCTCGAAGCCACGGTGCCGGATGAGGCGTACCGTAAAAGAAGAGCCACCACTAGAATATCACCTGATTCGCATTGATGATGAGCGGGTAATAAATGCTGTGTGGGGTAGTTTCGGGGAAGAAATTCGTGGTGTATATAATTTGAACTAAAAATATAATGGAGTTAGAAAAACTTTTGCATTTCAAAATATCTCTATTCTTCTTTATGATCGTAACTTTCATCATCTGTTTGATGAAATGCCTTAAAAAGGTGATTAAATGTAGTTCATTATGATCCAGTTCATCTAGAAGGGATCGATTAAAATTCTATTCAATGTTCGGGAAACCAGTTAAAGAAAGTTTAATTGGAATTTGTGAGGTGTTAGGAGTTGGTGGACTTTCGGTTTTGTTATAATTTTCGATGGTGAATCTATACAAAGCAACAAAGCTAGGAAGAGTAAAAATTCTTCTTATTTGCTTCAAATTCTATAAAATATTATTTTTTTGGATCTACTAAAGCTCGTGCGATAATAAGTTTCTTTGTAAACTATTTGAAATCCCAAATAATTAATAAAAGCCAACGAGCAGTTTAAAAACATTTCAACAAATTTTAAATGCAACTTTTAAAAGTTATTTTCCAAAGTATAAGTTCTTCTCCAAAAATAAAATGCTTCATTTACTGCATTTAATGCATTTAATTAGTACTTTTTAAGAACTTCATTTAAAAACCTCTCCTTATTTTTGCGATTTATCAAGAATAATTTACTGAAAATTTAAAAATGAAAATCAAAATTCTATTCAATTTTTAATTCAGTATGTATTACATAACATTTCTACCATAAAAAGAGATCTATAATATGCCATACGATTTCACATTAAAATTGCCTGAAAATAAAGCACCCATGTCAACAGCAAAATTTACTTTTTAATACGAGACAAGAAATACTTTAAATAATGAACGACGTTGTACATGACTTAACATTAACAATAAATCTAATAAGGAAGGATGAGTTCTATGTCAATCCCAAACCACTGTTTTCAATAGTGTGGATGAAATAGTTTACCAACAGACGCTGTATTTGACTGTATGCCACAAAGTAAAGGTAGAAATAGAAAACCAACCGATAAAACAGGCCAGAAAGGACACTTTGAAATCACAAAATTAACGCGCTACTGCTGTAACAGCCAACAAGCATCAGCAACACTCTTCACACGGACGCCACAAAGAAATGCAACTATGAATCACGGAGCAGAAACGAATAGGAAATAGTGGATTAGCAAGTTGCAGTTATGATTCAACGCTTCTCGAATATAGTTATACTTTTATTACCTTTTCTAACATGGACAAAATTGCTTACTGTTTCAAAAACAGTACTATACGAAAATTTAAATTGTTAACGAATTTAAATACTGTATACATATTTTTGTTGAATTTAATTCAAATCTTCATTTATTTTGGGTTAAAGTATTTTTTCGTTTCCAGTTCAGATATAATGTTCCATAATAATAAAAAAAATTTACATGACATACAAACAAACTTTCAAACCGTGAATGAAACATTATGAAGAGAACAAAGATGTAACAATCTTTTATTTGAATAAAATATTCCGTGATTTTGAAATGTAGATGATAGATTGAAAAAAAATCATAAAGGAATTCCTAACCTAAAAACTTTACGGAAAGACTAAGTTAACCAAAACAACAGGGCTATAAATGTAATACTTATTAAACGATGCTCATGCTACACCTCCTAATTGGTTACAGTAGGTAAAATTATCGAAACATCTGAATCTCCTCTTCTTTGGCCGTTAAAAAAAAATGGGACAGTTTCACTAATGGCACGCAGTAGGCACTGCGTTCGTCCCATCGTAGGAGCAGTGAATCATAATGAGACAACCTCATAACGATGTTGTGATGAAAAATCAATCAACTTGTTTGCTTGATCCATCAATGCGTTGGCATTGAACCGTTTTCTGTCCTTGGGCCATGGACGCCAACCACGCCACACGCCAAACCGTGGCTCAGGGATGTAAACAAGGTGAATATTTCGGAAAACCCACCGACCCGACCCGGCCCGGCGATGATACATTTTTGATCGTTGCCCTAACAACAATCTTCAACGGTTCAATGGCTGTCCGAACCGGACATGGCTTGCTAGGGCAATCATTCACAAAAAAAAACCATCACCCGAAGGCAAACGACAGCGACGCCCCAGCTTCTGTCCGGAATACAACAGCAACGGAGGAAAACAAAATCCCCGAAAACAAACAAAAAGTAAATAAAAGCAAGCGAAATTAGTCCAGTTCCGCGGACGTGATTGAGAACAATAATAACAGGTTCGTCGCCTTGCGTATCGTGTTAATCTCCGTTGCGCTTTCGGATGTGGCGCGCTGCCCTTTTGGGCCGGGTAAGTCGTAAGACATGCCGCTGGCAAAATGACACCGGAGACGCGCACTTCCACATACGACATCGGTGTATGTGTGTGTGCGTGTGTTTGAAGATTTCAATGAACGGTAGGAGTGTGAAGCCGGTTGTTTGTTCGGACTCCAGGGCCCCGGACCCAGGAAGATGGCGTCGTATGACGATGACAAACGATACGTCCACTCACACCCGTCCCGTATGGCGCACTAAAGCCTCTTGTTGCGCACAGCGCTAAAGGAAGGAACGTACGCGCCGCAAAAATCCCAGAACGCGCCCGTAGAATGGCACGTTTGGTGGGTATAAATACGGCCACGCCGCTCCCGGCATACACTAAACCGATCTAGAACGGGTACGGTAACGCATCGACAGTGAGTGAAGAACAGTTGTGAGTAGTGTTCCCGCTTGTGCAAAGGATGAAGCTGTACGTGTGCTGTGCGTTGGTGTTGCTGGCGATGGTGGCCTTTGTGTCCTCCGCCCCGGCCGAGCTGGAGCAACCGGGAGCGGTGTGGATGACGATGGAGCAGGAACCGATGCAGGAGCAGCAACCGCTTGCGCTCGACGACATGGTCGCGGTTTACGACCAGGGCGAGATGGACATGGGTGATTCGGTTCGCGAGAAACGACACCATCGTGGTGGCTACGGCGGCTATGGCGGTTATGGCGGTTATGGCGGTTATGGCGGGTAGGTGCAAAACAGAGATAAATAATCGCCTTTTGATTGCAAACTATTTCTTTGTGTGGCTTGTCTCTGTCTCGTTGGTGTAGATACCGCGGAGGATATGGTGGTGGATACGGGTACGGACGTGGCTACGGAGGGTTCGGTGGCTACGGAGGGTACAGAGGTGGATACGGCGGCTATGGAGGATACCGTCGTGGAGGATTCTACTGATATGGGCACCGCGCAAGATTGAAGAACATAAGAGAGGGCGTGTTAAATTAAATAAAGTTCAAATGTGATATGGTATGACAGTGTACAAAAAAAACGGTTATTTTTTGTGAAAATGATGAGAACAGCTATCATTTCTTATATTGTTGTATGTTTGCAAAAATGGTCGAATGGTTCAATTTTTATAGTCATTTGACGTTTGACGTTTTTTACATATTTTATTTCACATACATCAAAGGCGGCTCTGTGATGTAGTGGCAGGCGCCGGTCCTTCACACGACAGCATCGGTACCATAGTGATAAAATATATCTAGTATGCCATTTATACGGCAGACATGACTCTAGCGGCAAAAAAGAAAAAGAAATAGAAGGAGAAAGAAAAAATGTATCAATATTAAATATCATACGACAGCAGGTCGGACAGCAATCCAACAATCGAAAGGCGCTTGTCAGATTTACAATTACAACTGAAGCATCAAAAGGAGGAGGAAAGTCTAAAATTTCAGGCCCTAGACCAATCAGTAAATGGTTTCAGAAATATTCAACATTTTTTTAGTATTTTTAACATATTTATAAAAAATAAAACCAACATCAAAATACAAAAAAAAGTTGAATATTGTATAAACTAATAAAAACAAAAGGTAAATGAGTAATATTTCTAACATAATCGATATAAAAACAGTGAAATGTTTTAAACATTAGAACGATCATATACAAAAAGAAGATCGAAGTTAGGATGTTTTGTACATAATAATTAGTAATATCTCTGAATTGTTAAATTCTTCGATCGATGATGAATTATCATATTTCGTCTTGCACAAGATGAGTGGTCTAAGCGTTTGCATAGTTGTTTAATTTTTTATTGTGACTAAGAATCGATTTTTTACAATTTTTGGTTTAATATCAAAGGCTGTGCGAAGCGTGTCTGCATTGCAACAAATTTAAACTAAATTCCGTAGATTGGAGTATAGTGAAGTCTAGTTTTGGTTAACACATGCAAGACATTGGAGAAGAAAACGAAAAACGATGTTTTATTTTTTATTTTATTTTTTTATTATTTTTTTATTGTACTAAGCAATACTTTTCATTGCTATAAAATTTGTAAAAGAACTTTTATTCTTCTTTGTATTCGAAATCCTCAAACATTCTTTGAATTATATCTCCCTCACTCGTATTCTTTCCTTTTCGTTTTCTGTAATACCAGCAGCGAGCAAGTGCACCATGCAAACATACACCAACACTGCACTTTCTCCTTCTACTGCTTTCCTGTCCATATACCGGTTTGCCTATGCACCCCATGCGGGCAAATATAATCTCCAACAGTGTACAAACAATTAGTGTTAAATCAGAACTAAATGCGTCCCAGCAGCCAACGCAAATAGCTAAAGGCGGCTCACGCTCGTTTGGTTTACACTACCCTTACCAATCCTGCAGCTCCGCAGTCTTCATTGATGAAAACGTGATGCCACGACGGTGATTCCCCGGTCCCGGATCATGAGACAAGAAGTGCAATGCACTTGGGTTGGGAAAAAAGATGCGCACGGAAGTGGCGTGACGCCGTCTTGGCTTCCCACCTCGTGTACTAGCGCGTGTGACCGAGGGAATAAGATTTCTCTCCCGATTTGCGTCAACGTTTAGTTATCGTTTATTGTGATTAAATTTTCTCACAACGATGTCACCGTCACGAAACGATATCGGCGAAGACGTCTGTATGTGCGTGTGTGTGTTGTTTGTGTCAGTAAACCGTCGAGTTATGAAATCGTTACTTCGTGAACAAAGCGACAGTTCATCTAGTTTTCATGGGAAACTAACAAGCATGCGGCGATTTTTTGTACCATAACAGACGATAAAAATGACACCATTGGAAAATCGGTTTTCTCACAAACGGGACAGCCCTTTATTGCAATTTATTGCAAAAATTTACAAAAGATGACGCCCATAGTTTAATAATAACAATCAAAACCGCTCCAAAAACGCACACCGTAATGATTATCAACGAGAAATCAACGGATGTATTGGGACAAATTGTTGGTTTAAAACAATCGCGAGCGTGAGAAATTTTTTGAGCAAAATTTTAGACACAGCACACATTGACATTGTGCTGAAAAAAATATGGAACAACCCGAGATTCAAGCAGGTTTCACAGCAGGCTTGACCTTGCGCCACTTTTCACGGTACGATGAACCGGACACGACCAGCGACATTGTCCAGAGATTTTTCCCATGGAAAACGTATCATTCCATACCCTTGCAGCTACCGTCATCTTCGCATCGAAACCGAAAGCGATGTTAGTGAAATTAGTGAAGTATTTTATTTTTGGCTTAAGTTTTCGTTTCACAACTCATTATTTCCCGTCGGTTCGGTTCGCGTAATCTCAACGGCTTAGAAGAAGTACGGATGTCCGAATCCACCGCCATAGCCATAGCCACCGTACCGGTAGCCGTGCCGATGATAGCCACCGTATCCGTAGCCGGGATAGAATCCACCGAATCCGAAGCCGGGATAGCCACCGCCGTACCCATATCCAGGATATCCACCGAAACCACCGATACCGACCCCGACACCGAAGCCAACACCGCCGAAACCAATGCCGACCGTGCGCTTCGTACGGGCAGCTTCCGTTTCTGCTGCTTCAGTTTCTTCTACCGGTTCTACCAGTTGAACCAGTTGCACCGGGTCGGATGACTCGGGTGAGTTCGCTCGTGCGATCGGTTCTTGCTGCTCCTGCGCAGGATAGGCCATTGTAAGGCCGATCAGGGCCAGTACGAGCAAGCTGCACACTGTTTTCATTTCGTTACAACGTTGGGTTTTTCTGTAAAAAGAAAATAAAAGCATGTTTAATAAATCCCTGATAGGATCCGGTTCGAAGGACCAAAAATAAATATGTTAGAATGATACCAAAAAGCTCACAGGCCTAAATGATTAGTATTAGTACTGCTAAACTCCATTTCACTTAATGCATGTTGGCGGTTCATCCGGCTCAAAGGACCAAAACCTACTGAGCGAACACAGGTCTTTGTTTTGTTCCATGTGGATTAGGGGTTGAGTGTAGTAAATTATCTATTCTTTGTTAGGAGCCACCTTCATCACCACTCCACAGTGACAAAAACGAACAACACCATCACTACGAGCATTCCCTTCGTCCCCTAATGATAGCTTCTCACTTTACCGCACTCCTCAATGGATCAGTTTTCGTCGGGATTGTACGGATTACAGCAAAAATCCCCTGCTCGTGTACCGGCCGGGTACGTTCTATTAGCACATCGTTACCCTCCTATCACACACCTCCAGCTTGGACACACGAAGTTAGCACTCGCGTAATGCATCACGACAAAACAATCACATTCTAGCTGAAATGACGTTTCACTTGCTCGTTTAGCGACCTATCACTTCTAATATACCACTTTTCTAACCTCTGCGATCGGTTTCGGAAACGCTTACCTGTCTCCGGTCTGTAAGGTTCAGTCGTTGACTTTAGCGGACGCAATACCGCGGGCTTTCGTTTCCGTTCCGTTGGTGGCCGTCGGTCGTTTGATCGTCTCCCGTTGGTGATCATTTCGTTTTTATACAAAACCATTTAGTACCACCACGCTGCCGCAGAGGGATGGCAGCATTTCTTGTTCGTCGCACCGGCGAAGAAGTACGGCAGAAGAGAGTGGTGGGAGATCCGCACTTACTGAGACGAACGGAGCAGACAGAACGTTTCTTCCTCTTCCAACCGTCGTCCGGGGCAGAAATGTCTCCGTGCGTAAAAAGAATTCACACCCAGGGCTTTTGTTTCTCTCACACGGCAAGGTCGTTACATCTCGATGTTTCTTACTGCTGGCCTGCTACGATCGATTTCATCCCCGGCTAGGGGATGTCTGCGCGCATCAACATGGGTCCGAGTCTAGCGAATTTTGGAGGCATTATTGTTAGCGTCATCGTTGGCGGAATGCCTCTCTTCCGTGTCGCATTTGGTTTTGGACTAGATATTGGTACCGGTTTCTGTGTTTATCTTTGTATTCTGGGAAATCCTCCAGTGACTAAGCAATTATGTGGGGTATCTATTTCCGTAAACATTAGCGCAGAAGCTAACCGATGAATGCTTTACTATGCGAGGCTTTTAGTAACGCGGTGGAGCATTGTTGTGTGGTAGCCATTAGCTTGCTATCAGAACTTGCCGAATATCCGTGGGATCATTTACATTGTGAATAGCATGGGTTCTCTAGAAAAATCTATTAAAAGAAGCTTTTAAGCCTAGTCGATTCCCTTTAGACTCACCTGACTTGTAACGTTATTTAATATATTTGAAAGAAGAGAATAAAAGATAGTCCTTAGATGTGCGCCAATTTTGAAACTGTGTTTTTTAAACACAATGTGGTGAAAGAAATAGTTTCACCACATTGTGAAACTCGAAGTTCTAATTTGATCATCTTTTACCAATTTTTATTTTCTCATCTTTCAACCGTTCAAAACTACTTGATCTGCATGACTTATACCAACAGCGTTCGCTAATTTTGCAGGGATAAATATCCTAAATTCTGTATTTATTGTCAGTCCGCTGGTCGATTCCATTCATCCTGTACTATTCTTTTTACGCTCAAACATACAACCCCCGATTATAGTAACCTCCGAACTGGTTACCATAGCCACCACCGTACGGACTCTGTGCTCCAACGCCGTACGGGTACGTTCCAGCTCCTACACCCTGACCAAATCCACCGAACTGTGCTCCCGGATAAGCTCCGGTTCCGGTGCCCAGGAACGCCGTGTTACTAAGCCCTCCAAACCCACCACCGAATCCGGTTGCCCCACCGTAGCCATTCAGCGAACCGAAGCTGTATGCCGCCGGGTTGCTCGTGTACGGATTGTACAAACCGTGCTGGCTGCTGTACGGGGTGTACAGCGCGTTGTGATGACCCACGTATGGGTTGTAGCTATATCCGGTGCCTAAAATGCGAAAAAAAAGTGTTAACATTCAACCGACAACCATGTGTGGTTTAGAATACTCACCAAAGTAGCTCAACTCCCTGGCCCGACGGTCGGGAAGATCCTGATCGTCGCGTAGTCTCGCCTGCACCGGCTGCAGGAACGTTGCCAACGGTGTATCCTTCGATCCTGCGATATCCTCACGATCGTTCGTCGTCCCTTGGCAGGATACAACCAGCAAGGCCACTAGAAACACCACAGCGGATCTCATCTTGAAGTACGGTCTCTACGTATTGCGCTGAAGAGGTAATGTCCACCAGCAACCCGGAGGATCGCTTAAATAGCAGATTTTGGATTGTGAGCATTATCTAAAGAACAACACGGTGCATTGTTTACCAAAAAAAAACAACGCTACTACGATCGATTACATCATGGAGTGGTAAGTTGTGTGCAAGTTAACACGAAGGTCTAACTTTTCTTTCCAAGGGTACACATTGTTCTGGCAAATTTGCATGTCCTCGCTCGCACCGGACTCGCTGTTGGCCATAAAATTCCCAAAACAATGCACATATCTTACGCACTTTCCGGCCACATTCCATCGTGTCATATCCGAGCAAATCTAGCAAACCTCTTCTCGTGAAGAGACCAGGCCAGTCCCGTGCATGCTGCGGTACCGAAAGCGCGCGCGACTAGAAATAGATTAAGACGGACGGGCGGGCAATAACCTGCACGTCCCGCACATTGACAGCCCGTTTTCGACGTAACCGGTTTCTTTTTTCGTTTGTTTGTAACGTTGCTCTCGCGGTGTCAACTTGACATTGGACGCAATGGTATTCTGAGTAGGCATTGACGGGCTCTCGGTGGAACATGCTAAATGAAGCTTCACACTGAGTCACTAGTGGGAGGGGGTTCCACCGCAGAAAGAATCAACATGTTTACTCCAACCGAACGGGGAACTGGAGCCGATCGTGATGAGGCAAATTTAAGCCATGATACGATTCGATTGCTTCTCGTGAAAAAAATTTAGAGACACATGAAGCACCGCCCAACTCTTCGATCGATCGTGGAAAACAGGAAAACGGATAAACAGCTGACTTTATTGCGCTCGTTAAAGCCCGCTTTAGTTCTTAATTAGGTTAAATTTAGAAAAAAACGTACGATAGGCTGGCTTGAATGCAAAAGCCATCATATTACCGGACGGTAATACAATCCATGCGGGTGAGATTTCGTTGGGCGTTAGGCTGCTGAACCATAAAGCTGTCCCGTACTCCTATTGCGTTACCGGATCTTTCCAGAACGGTTCCCACAAAACGTCTCAACGTTTCGCAAACAAAGTATTTTTCATTCATTCTGTTAAAAGCTGCGGCCGGCTTTCGTACAGAATCGTTAACGTTTTCTGTTTAAGGTTTTATTTCCGAACGATAAGAGAAGCGTAATGGTCAAGGAGTGGCTTTGTTGCAACGGAGGGATTAATTTGCGTTTGCTCGCTCGAGAGTAATCGTTCATTAATTGCCACATGAATATGCGGAATGTCTCATTAGCGTTTAAAATCGTGAACGAACTTTGTACTGCCAAGATAGAATTTAGACCAATCATTTAACATTTTGAACAATTAAATAATAAAAAAATTACAAAAAAACAGAAACACTTCTTTCGGCATAAATGATTTGGTTGTTTATTAAGAAACAAATTATATTTGTTGTATTAAATCACACATAATAAGTCAGTCTCGGAATAGTAACGAAATTGGACGGTTTCATCGCCAGTTTCTGATCGTTTACACTCATCCAAGAACAATACCAAACATTAGTTTAATTAGCAGAATAAGTGAGGTGTAAGCGATCGCAAACTCACCGCGTGTAGTTCAGGAACTGTTTGCGGGATCGTTCAATATGAGGTTGAGGTTTTAGTTGATTTAAATATGTTATGATGGGTATGTCTAAATCTGTCTTCTGTGTTCTCAAAATTTTGATTTTAATTTCGTCATTTACATGTAAATTTTCCATATGTGATGCAACAAAAACTGCGAGTGCAGAATGCTGAATGTATTCATTTGCTTCATATTTACTTCGCTAATATCTACACGCAGCGCTCCATTAATCTATTGTTAAAAACATTGAAAACTATTTGCGATACAGAGCATACAGTTTTTAATATATTTTATATGTTTTAGAATCTTTTTAATCCACGCTGAAATCAAATAAAGATTATTAAAACTAAAATGTATGAAAATAATGACAATATAAAAAATAGGTACTTTTAGGACGTCTTTGCTCCAATAATTGTACAATTTCCAACAAATTTAAACCAAAACTCATTGTTTCACAAAACGACTAAGTTTGAAAGCATATTGATTATGTTAATCCAATACAACTAAATTATACGGTTACGATAAAAAAGTAAGCACCTACAATTTCTGACACGTCGTTAAAAATGAAGCAAATAGATTAAATTATGTTACGTAATTTATGTGGATCGATAAATTGCGACGGTTGTTTCATGATTTCTTTTGTTTTGCGCAAAATGATAACGACGAAGAACAATCACATAAAAATAGATGACGCTGAACAACGGTAAGCTTTTATTGTTTAGTGGAATGGAGGAATGGAGGAAGTCTAGGAAAGACGTTTGCGGTAGAGGCCGTGAGACATAAACGAAAATAAAAGTATGTGATAAACTTCAGTCACGACGTTATGGGGAGAGGAATACAATAAAAATTGTTTATAATGTATATATTCACTGTTGTTAATTGTAGAGTGACAGATTTCACACCGAAAAACATTGCTCTTTGTTATGATTTTACTCGATTTGTGGGCAGTTTTAAATGTTCGGAAAAAATATCGCCGATCTCTCATATTTCGGCATCATCTTAAGACAGGCTGAAGATAACAACCTTCATCCTTTTCTAACCAATTTTTTATTCAAATTCAATTACCTCTCTATCGTCTACCATCGAAATTGAATTGCCTCTCTATCGTTACTTCCCAAATCGCTAGTCGTCGGACATCCGAAAGCCGGCGACGTTAGTGATCGTGACGGTCGTGGCAGTGACACTTGCAAAACTTCCCCGATCGGCTCACGTACCGGCAGGTATCCCGGTACTTCCCCCAGAGGCCACCATTGCCCGACCGTTCGTCGCTCGAGCTCGAAATGTGGCTCCCGGAGTACGAATGATCGTCCCGACCGAAGGCGCGTCCGAGAATTTCGCGCACATGATCCGTGGCCGTATGTTTCGCAGCCATTTGCTTCCCGCCAGCACCGACACCACCACCACCACCTCCTCCTAACTCCACCGCCGACACCATCGGATGCTGGCTAAGGCTGGGGTAGCAAAGTAACGCCCAGGATGCCAACACCAGCCACCGGAACGGAAGCGAACGAACGTTGTCCATGTTGCGCAATATACTGACCAAACGAAACAATTTCCAGCCCGCAGTATTGCGCTTTTATTGTGGTCAACAAAAGGTTGATCACGAAATTACCGTGAATCCCCCCGGTTTTAATCGTTCGCTATTAGCCAAAACGTCAAGCATGAAGATCGAGTCTTATCAGTGAAATGACTGATCGATCGTTTTACGAGCTGGAAAAACCATCGCTTTGTTTGGCACACAAAATTCTAGTATGTCCACCGAATCACGCGCATGTTCATCCGTCGCTTATGGGTCGGTCTTGATTACAACCATAAAGATGAAAAAATATATGTATGAATGCATGATTTATATGTTGAATCTGATTTTATTTTACCACATGACAAAGCCTCTCTTCTCTCTATAGAATGAGTAACGTTTCGAAGATTACATCACCATTTCAGTGGGTTCATTACCGTCTCCAGCCAGTTCAAGGGCATGCGGTTGTAATCACGATCACAAAAGCCAACGCCTTGCGCCTTGGGCTGAGGAGCGATGAATCTGACCACATTGCGTCGTACAGCCCGAAGCATTGGTTTCCCGAAATTCACCTAAAGAAAAACCAGCAATCTGCAGCATGCACAATGTGCACGGAACACTCACATTCGCTAACAACACAATCGATTAGCGGACGAGGTAGAAAAAACATTTCCCGGTTCCTATGATTAATTTCTCGATTGCGACTACCGGCTGCCGCGAAACGCATCATTTCGCAATGTTTGCTTGATCGTGAGTAATATTTACGAATAATATGTACGATGTAAGGAAGCAGGAGCGCGATGCACCGAACACTTTATCATTCCGATCATTATATTCTTTCTCTGGTTGAAATATTAGTATCGTACAGGTAGGTAACGTATTTTGAATGAATTTTTGTGCTATGAAAATTTTGGAAATTTTCTGATATTTCACAGAAAGACAATAAACGTTTTTAACGTAAAACGTTTTTGCTTTCATGATCAAATAAAAAAATCATTTTTAAATCTGTCCAAACCGATTGATGAGCATAACAACAAGCATTCATTTTTTTTTACAAAAACGCACCTACTAAAATATAACATGAAATTGTATGACTTCGAAACAGTGTAAAACTTTGTTAGGAGATCAACAAAAAGGAAGAAAAATTTAATTTTTATGTATAAAACAAATCAGCCTACAAGTCTGTAGGCTTTATTATATAAATAAGCCTACAGTCTCTACAATTTATGGTACATAAATAAATATTTATCGTACACTAGTCAAAATACGAGCGAAAATCGTATACAAGTTCGAGATATGCCGAGATATCGGAAGCGACTATCCATCCATCTGTCAGAATCCATCCAGCGGAAGGCATTTACGACTGAATCATCACTTTCATATACAATACAATACTCAATGATTACACACTTAACTATTCTACCTAGAAATACAAATCTATTTGTTGGTAAAAGGTCATCAATCGGCAATGGCGTTTCCACTGTTGATTTGCTTATATCAGCTGTAAAAACCATACCGTGAAAATGTAAAGATGTTACAACATGTTCGAAACGTTGATTTAAATGCTCAAATAGTGATAAGTGACTCGTATTAAAACGAATAAATTTTATATCCCAAAAAATCCTGAATTGTGGCTTTACTGCTCTAAGTAAAGGATAATATGTGGTTAATTTTATGAATGCGATTGTTATATAACTGCCCAAAATTCAATGCAACTCTTTCACAAACGCAAAAAAGGGAGAAAAACATTTAAATTCACACTTGGGCGGTTATTTTTCTTGATTGGAGCTTCTTCAAATATATTGAAAATAAATAAACTTCTTCAAGAATATTGAAAACAATCATCTTCAATATAATATCTAATTTGTGGGACAACATCCGGATCAGCATTAATAAGCCACAGCTTATGGGGGTGTCCCCTCGAGGGAATGATCCAGGAAAACAGCTGAACCAAGCAGCCGCAGCCGTGATGCAGTACAAATAATCGTACAAATTGATGTAAAAATGTTCCACTTTACACAAGATTAAACCAAAAGAACACCATTGTATCCGTATTTGACGATGGAATTTAAATAGAATAAAATAACTGGACAGAGACTGTAATGCACATCTTTTTTATTGCCCGCATTGACGCCAAACGCAAAGGGGAAGAATCACATAGCCACACACAAAAAGGCAGAATATATTACAAATAATATGGACATTGTTGCGATATTTTAATCGTATATTATACAAATCCGAGAATGATTGAAATTGGCCGAATTGGCCGAAGGAGGGATACAAAAAGACCGACGTTAGGAAAAGCAGGCAAGAGTTAACAACGGGCAGTCGTTCGAAATAGTCGCTAACAGAAATAGAGCAAAAATCATAGTCAACGCGATGTGAGGGAGTGACGGAAGTGGAGTGATATCAGACGGGAGAGAACTGTGAGCAAGGAGAGCTTGAAGTGTGTTTTGGCTGCAGGGAAGTTCATCGGAAAATAAGTGATTTTTCATAATATCGATTCAATCTTGAGCAAATTCTTTTTTTTGTGACATCAAAGTAGGTTGTGTTTGTTTTCTCGCTCTGGATCATTGATTCGGGTCAACATCCCTTAAACCTCAGCTAACCTCAATCACGAACATGTGGTTCAGCGATTAAAAGTGCTAATTAAGAGACGCTCCGGTGATCAAAATGGTCCACATTCGCGCGATATGAGCTACGAGCTCCCTGCGAGTGAGATGCAGATTAGCATCGGTCAAGAAGGTGCAATCCAATGTCGAGTGTAGTGTGCTTTGTGTTCCAAAAAACATGGCCATATGTGGTATCACATTTTTTGGATTTTTCTGTCTCGTTTTGATCGCAGTGGCCGGTGGTAATAAGCAGTGCTGTTTTTATAGTTATTCCTCCGTACTAAAACTATCTTGCCTCTTGACAGTACACGCCGGATCGCGACCAGTTCACTTCAGTGGGCCAAGATTTGCACTCGAGTACAGCAAGTTCCAGCTGCAGTGTGTTGTCTCCCCGGAGCATAAAAACACGTCCTTGCTTTGGCATTTCTCTGCTCGTAATTCCAACGAGCGTCAGGTAAGTAGCACCCCAGCGGTGAAGCGCAATGAAGAACGCAACATTAATTCCTCAAACCACTTCCGTTGCAGGTTTTGAGCAACGATTCCGAAGACTACAGCATCAGTTTAACTTCGAGCGGGGAAGTGTTGTTCTATCGGACGATAAGCAGACGGGATGCCGGTGATTACCAATGCTGCCTCGGTACGATCTGCGACAGCATGAACCTCATCGTGTTGGCGGCAAAAGATGACAGGTCAACTTTAAGCTACACAACGGACGGCACAGGCGCTCTGCTGGATGTCCCAAGTGATGGAACGTTCGCGTTTGCGATGTTTTTTGCACCCTTCCAGGGCAAAGTGTACGTCGAGAGTGAGCAGTCGATTTCGTTCTGTGACCACTTTCGGAATCGGTCGTTAACGTCGCTATCTTGCAATGAAACGCACACGCCTACGGAAGTGTTGTACAATGTGCAGAATGCAACGATCCTCGATAGTGAAAGGTTTTTCGTAAGGGCTTTCTTCGAGCGAAGGATGGAGAAAATTCGTCTGTACGTCCTTATACGAGGTACGCGTAAGTAAGGCAGTAAAGTGTACCATGCAAATATTGAACTTCGATTTTCGCTTCGACAGGAAAACCTTTCGTACGGATGAATGACTACAATATGCTCTGGCACACCGAACACAACGACATCAATTTGTACTGCACCGGATACGCTCATCCGATGCCAAACTTCACCTTCACCTACACATCTTGTCCGGTGACGGCGATGGATCTGTTAGCCAACATTAATAGGAGCTTATGTGACAAAACCACAACCATTCCACGGCACCTCGAACTGGTATGTATGGGACTCACGTTCACATTCAGTGATTAGGAATCATGAAGAAAGGTCATATGCATACCATGCAGAAAGGATCTTGGAATATGAAGTGTTTTCAAGAATTCTGATTTAAGGTACCCCGAACATTTTTTATTGTTTCCTGTATGGAATTAAATCTACTATCTTTCTACTATTAAGTCTACTATTTTTTTACAATTTTCAAGATATTTTGGAATGCGTCTCATCGTTTGTCAACATTAAATTCATTTCCATTCCATTATTTTTTACCCTTTCTTACATATTTCTCAATTCGGGTCATAATTGTTAAGCAGTTTTATTAAACTCAAGTATCTTACAATATTTTTAAAGTTTCCCAGATTGTTTTGAATCGAATTTTGACGGTTTCACAGATAGTTTTAGGTGCCCTGCAATTTATTTCCTGTTTTATTCGAACATTGTTGGTTGTTGGTGAATCGAACCTCTCGTTTTGATTCCAGCACATTGAATAAAACAGTACATTGGTATTGAATAATAGAAAATATTTTAGTAACTATACTTGTAACTCTTTTTAATTTTTTTAACAAAGATTTTTTGTGATTCAAACTTGTTGCTTTGCAGTACCTTTCAAATTCTCTAACTTTTGTTCCATATTTATAAATATGTAATTTAAATGGCATTTATACCCATATCGATATTATTATATATTTTTTGTAGTTCATTTCGAATGTATACAATGAATAATAAAAATTTTGTTTCATTTTTATTTCATCTTTAAACATTCTCTTTTAACTATTTTGGCATTTGAAAGTTTAATCGTTTATGACCATTCCTTGGAACCACTCAGCTGCAATTTAAAAAAAAAACACACAAGTTTCACTCCATATTGTAAAAAAAAAACATTTCCCTTTAAAAATCTAGATCTTTAAATCAATAATATGAAATGGAGTCAAAAATACCGTATGCAACCCCAACCCCAATTGTTGGAGATTTTAGAATATATCAATCTTATGGTGAATCGATTTTCCCTCTACTTCCTTCTCACCTAGCTCTCTCCGTTAGACTACACCATCAACGTCGAGGCGGTTATCCCGACGTGGAAAACCACACAACCAGGCATCGTGTCCTGTGAAGCTTCCAACAGCGAAGGCGTCGCATCGGCTGAGGCACTGCTGTATTTGCGCAATTTTCTCGCACCCATTTCGTTTCGCGTCCTGTCGCCGACCGATGTGGTACTGTACGACGACACAGTCAACCTAACCTGTCAGGCGGACATTTACAACCACACCGATAGGTTCAGTTTCTTCCACGGCGGCAAACCGTACAATACGACCGGCAAGCGGGTTGATTACGCATGGACAGCCTTTTATCACGCACACATCAGGAACGACTCCACCGATGAGGTCTCGTGCATGGTACAGCACAAGAACGGTACCACGTTGTCCACCAGTCTCGATTTAGCGCTACATTATCCCACCATACCGCACGTTGTGAGCGGCATTGCTAGCGTGAACATAACGAGCAGGTTTCCCGGCAGCGTACGGCTGGAATGTGACATTGACGGTACACCGGCGCCCGACATCTCGTGGTTTAAGAACGACGTTCATCTTCGGTATGAATCAGGACATTTCATAAGTGCATCCCTTGAACCGGATGAACGTGAGGCCACCTACGAGTGCAGGGGAAAAAGTCGACTGGGCAAGGCGACCAAAACCTGGAACGTTCTGTTGGAAGGTGAGTTGGAAGTGATTTCTTTTTCCTGGCGCTAGCTATCGCTGCTGATTTTAACTCTGATTCCTAATGGTATAACACAACTTTTAGATTCTATGCATTGGCTGTTGGGTGCTGGTGTTATTGCTACTGCAATTATTGCTGCGATGGCGATTGGAGCTTTGGTGTGGGTCGTGAGAGCGTATCGACAGCTGATTCATCGGCAAACAGCGATCGAAGCTGAGCCTAATTCATCAGATGACGAATGTAAAACCACATTATAGCTCACATTTACCGTTTAAATGCTAATTTGTTGCCAAATGGCATGGCTTAGGTTGTGCAATAATACTGCTATACTGATTTTCGAGGAGACTTCGGCTTATTCAATTTATGACAAAAGGGATATAATAAATTACCCAATATGGCATTTCATATGTGCTTGTGATACAACTTTGTTTACCTCTTATTTCTGAAAACCTGATAAACAAATATTTGGAAATCAACTGCATCATCTTTGTACAAAAGGTATTTAGAAGAAATTAATCTATGAGCAACGTTGCATAGATAAATAGTCAAAAAATAAAGTGATGATTTAAAATCTTGTTTATGCAAAGTCAAATTCATTATAAAAGTCAGTTTAGAACACAGTCACTTTAGAAAAGATTAATTTTGAAGAATTAAAATCTCATTCTTTTAGACCTTTATATGTGTGGATTCAACTCAAATTCAAAAGTAAGATAGTCACACGTTAGCTTACAAATAAAAATGGCATAATATTTGCAGTGAATAATTGCTAAATAAATGCACAAAAAATCAATGCACGATTTTCACCCAAATTTGAAATACAAATGCGTTTGTGCTAAAATGTCAAACCGTTAGCGACCGTCCTCTTAACCACCCTGTGTTTACCCATTTTCAAGCATAGGAATTTCATGCAAATAAACAAACCGAAAACAAAATAAAAGAGGCTTGAACTTATACACATTTGTTTCCTGAAGCATTTAACAACATTTTCATAGCTACAAAAGTAACGACATTAACTTAAACTCGTAATTACGAGCACTTTACACGTTGCCATAATCTGTTATGCTGCTATAGTTTTGCGCGCGTCACGCCGTCATGATCATATGATTTTTTTATAGCGCCGGCATTATTTGTTTTGTTTATGCTACGAGCGTGTGTTTGTATCCTCGTCTTCCGATTAATTTCGTTCATTTCCACATTTTCCTTGAGCATTCTGTGGTGAGCATGGCAGCGCCACTTGCTGGTAAGCTGGCCCTAGTGACCGGTAGGTATCGACGGTGAAAATCAAAACCATCACGCCCAATTCTTTGGTAACATAATTAACCACGGCGTGTGTTACGTAAACAGGCGCCGGTTCTGGAATTGGACGGGCCACGAGCAAATTGTTGGCCCGGGACGGTGCGATCGTTGTAGCGGTCGATAGGAACGTGCAAGCGGCCAAGGAGACGGTGGCATCGCTCGGCACGACCCACGACAATGCCGCCTACGAAATGGACGTTTCTTCCGGTGACAGTATCGATGGCGTTCTTAAGGAAGTGCTGGCCCGGTATAAGCGTCCTCCGACGGTGGTCGTTAATTCGGCCGGTATCACGAGAGACAACTTCCTGCTTAAGATGCCGGAGGCGGACTTTGAGGCGGTGATTAACGTCAACCTGAAAGGGACGTGGCTAATGTTACAACGTTTTGGACGGGCCATGATCGAGCACGAGCTGGCGGGTTCGATGGTGAACGTTTCGTCGATCGTCGCCCGCACCGGAAACATGGGCCAATCTAACTATTCGCCCAGCAAGGCGGGTGTCGAAGCGATGACGAAAGTGGTTGCGCGTGAATTCGGCCGGTACAACATCCGCGTGAACGCCATCGTGCCCGGTTTCATCCACACGCCCATGACGGACACGGTGCCGCAGAAGGTGAAAGACATGATCATCATGCAGAGTGCACTACGCCGCTTCGGCGTCCCAGAGGGTAAGATGAGCGAGAAAAACGTAATCGAGAATTCGTTTACTCAGCGCGTCGCGGTTTTGTTTTTGCAGAAATCGCAGAAGTGGCCGCTTTCCTGGCATCGGATAAAAGTAGCTACGTCAACGGAACCTCTATCGAAGTCACTGGAGGCTAAACGCACCACTACGAATATTCCAACGGATTGAAACAGGTCAAACTAGCTAAAAGCAACCCACTTCCAAACCGCATCTACCTCCGGCAGTTGTTTTAATTACTATTGAGAGTCATTTTCGACGTACATATTCTCAATATTCTATAAGAATCGAGGTTTAATATCCATTTTCTTACGGCTTTGAGATTGTGTTATATAATAAACGAAACATTTGCATATAAAACAATCGAAAAAGGGAATCAAATCACAAGTAAGGCTGCCAACCAGCGAACAGCTGGCAGAGATTACGCTCGTTGGTTGCGTTAAAGATCAACATCTGTACCTGACCTTCGACCGAGATGTACTTATCGTCTTCCGTTCCCTGCAGCTTCTTCTCCACCTGCATCAGCGTGCGCTCGGCCGTCACGTTGATATCTCCCCCCATCGGTAGCTCCATCTGCTGGTCGCCGCCATCCGCAGCTAGCTTATCGCCCGAATCGGACAGGAACGCTTCCTGCTGACGACGCGTTGCCTTCTTGTTCGAGAGCACATTCCACGAGTAGAGCGGATCGTACAGCAACACTTCCAGAATGGTCGAAATGACGGTGTGGCTGTTGCGCAGCACTTCCATCGTTTTCTCGCATGATCTGAGGGGACATAAAAATGAGTGATGAATGATGCTGCGCTTTCTGCCAACTTTACCGTCCACGCTACGATACACACGTTTTAAAAACACCCTCCACACCGTTTATCCCCATTCCATCGACGATGTCACGTGTCAGCCGGAACGGGATGGTTTCCGGAGTGGGCAAATTTTTGCCCATCTCAAACGCGATACCAAAATCGATGTGTATTATCTCGCCGGTGCGCTTGTCGATTAGAATGTTCTGCACATGCCGATCACCAATACCGAGCACGTACCCGATCATGGAGCTAACGGCGACGCTCTTGGTGTAGCTCTGCTGCCGCTCAAACCAAAGCCCCGGCTTGAGGTACTGTTCGAAGAAGTAGTGCCTGAAGACGGGTCGTATTTTGTTGCAAATGTCCAAATAGTTTCGCAGCTTTTTCTCTACCGTCATGCCGGTTTGAGCGTTCTGTTATCAAACGGGTAAGGAAACAGTACACATTAGACGCACAATGTTCCAGATGCTTAAACATAATGTGTGAACTTACGTTCATAAAGGCTTTCCGGGCAGCCGTCGGTTCCATGTCCTGCGGTCGGTACTTTGCATGCCCCGCAAGCAACCACATTCCGATTGGTGTCGTATGGTTGCACCACTCCAAAATACCGCTCTGCTGGGACAGCGGAACCACTTTGTACGTTCGCACCGAAAGCTTTCGGTGTGCCGTTTCGCGATCGTGTCGTAGCAGGATGTTCATTCGACCGAACACCTGCTGCATCACCGCATCCTGGCGCATGTCGTCCTTGCCCTTTACCAGCTGCGTTCGCTTCGTACCATCCAGGCATAGGCAGAGCAACTTTTTCGGTGCATTGATACCACCGACGCCTATCACCTTCGGCTCCCAACGTCGTATGCCGACGATGCGCTGGTGATAGGCACCGTTCTGTACCACCGCCAGCTCCATCGTTGGGCAGTGGATTGCATCCAAATGTTCCAGCTGGCCCAGCAAATCGCGCTTAGTCATGGTGTACTCGCGGAACGTGGCATTGCTGGAGAGCGTCTTGTTGGCCAACTGTATGAGGGCGAGATTCATTCGTTCCATTTGCTGTAGAATTTTCTCCAGCGCTGGCATCTGCTTCAGTTTTTTGTACACTTCCTGCACCCCCAGCAAACGCTTATCTTTCTTGAAGTTTTCTCTGTCGATGGAAAAATATCAATCGAATTAATTGAGTTATAAAGCAAAATCAAAAAGATGATATGAAATGAGAATAAGAAATACAATAGTTAGGGACGACTCATCCCGACGACGATCCCAATTTTAACTAGATTCACAAATGTAAAGCAAAAACTACTCTGTACTAAAGTGTACTAATAAACTTTTTTGACCAACTATTCACTAATAGCAAACTTACTCTTCTTCCGGGCGGTCCATGAACGCATAAAGCTGTGCAAACACAAACGGAAGCGTATGGTGTGGATGATCCCGTGCGCACTGCACGAGTAATTTCTGCACCAGCCTGCCAACTGAACTATCGACACCGACGCGCGGCGTAAGCTGCGGTAACACCGGAATGAACTTGTACGACGAGAGGAGAGGCAGCGTTTCTTCGATCGTTTCTTGCGCTTTGCTGCAGTCCTGATTGTTTAACCATAGCGAGATGATCCTAAATATGACCATATCACTCTCCACGGTGGTCTGTTGGGCGTACGATAGGTAGTTGCACAGCGCCAGCTCCAAATAATCGCGCCGGTTGTGTTCCACCTCTTCCGCGGCTCTCTTGTCCCGTTGCACGTTCTTCTGCATGAAGTGAACCGATCGTCCAATATCCTTACGCTGCTGGTCTGTGGCACCGGCGGCTTCCGCTTTTAAACGTGCCGCTTCTTCCTCCATTTTGGTTACATTCGTTCGCCGAGCAATCCAATCTTGAGAGCGAACGACCTTGCTGAGCTGGAAGGATCGTGTAGAAGAACAAAACAAAAACAATCGTCAATAATCAAACCACTATCCATATGACCATTCTTGCAAATATGCAATTGAACCTATTTTCGGCACAAATTTTAACTACCACCTACCCGAACAAATTCTCGATCGGCATACTTGGCAACGGTGTGCAAAACGGTAAAGTTGCGATCCACCTTGAAGCACGAATGATTGAAAGGAACGTTTCCCGCCGGGTCCTTCTGTTCGGGATGGTGCTTCTTTACGACGAAATGCACACACTTTTGTGCCTTTTGAAAATAATCCAAATAAAGCGACTTGATGTCCTGCGTGTGACTTTCGGCCATAAATTCGCCATACACACGGTAGGCAACCGCTTTCACCATCGGATCGGTGTATTTACCACTGTCTATCACTTCCCGTGCCAACTCGCGCGCCAACTGTCGATTGCCGGACGTCCAGTTCAGTTGTGCGTCCTCCAGCTTTACGACCGACTCGACGTTGTTGGGCAGCTGCTGCTTGCCTATGAGCGCAATGTTACGCATCGCGCAACCATCGTTTCCTCTAAGGCGCGATTCGTGGATCAGATGTAGAAGCGTGTTGTAAATGGCGGGCGGAATCCATGTCCGCTTCGCACGCACACCGGCATTGCTAAAGATGGACAATCGCTGTGAGAGCAACCGCTCCGTTAGCGTGAAATCGCTGCACGGAAGCGCATCCTGCAGCCGCCATTTGTCCAGCAATCCCTGATCGTTGTCTAGCACCCGCGAGAAATGTACATCGCCGAAATCTTCAATCTGCTGCAACAATCGCAATCGACACAAACCGTGGTAGATGTGCTTGGTGGATTCAATACTACTGAGCTTAAACATTTCAGCCACTGCCCGTCTACCTTCACTGATGGCACTACCCACCACCAGCTCATCGCGGTTTTCCAAAAATTTCAGTGCCTTATAGTGCGCCCGTTCAAAAGCACGCGATTGGACGGATAAACCATCGAGGTTCCGTTCATCCTTGTCCAGTCGGTCTTCAGCAGTATTTTCAGTGATTAGCACGTTCCAGTCGCATAACCGCCAGGCACATTCGTAATCGTCCTGCGACGACCCTGGCAATGATCTCGCTAAACCGAACAGATTGCAGTCTTTCAGTGTTTGCGCCAAGCTACGGGTCTGATCTCCCGACACATCCGATGCGTTCTCACGCCACGCCATATCGGCACCTTGGAAGATCAAGCATCCCAAATAGTTACGCTCCAAACGATAGTATTCAGTCCGCTCCGTGATGGGGTTCAGAAACGATTTAACCGCATCATTAACACCGACCGCCAGGTGGCATGATTTCATAATTTCCAACAATTTTGAATGCTTCTTGCCGCCGCTTTCGACCCCCTTGTCCTCTTCTTCCCGACACCATAGCTCGCCGTACATAATTGCTTTAAAGTGCGCCTGGCAGTAGTGCGCGGCTTGTGCGATTGGTAGGTAGTCGATCGCAATTTTGTACTGTGGAAATCTGGACAAGATATGCATGGTATTACAAAATACGAAATATAGATCACGAAAGCGAGCTAATAATTGCATGCTAGCTACACTTACAGTTGATTATGAATCCGAACACATTCGACTATCTTTAGCATCAACTGGATAGCTTTAAGGTCATTGAATATGTTTTGCACATCCTTCGGATTGTTGGTAAAGTTGGTAAAAAAATCATTCACCTGTAAAAGAAAGAATCGGTGCTCGTAATGATTGTGCCATCACTCGTGTCTGATGGCGACTACTTACAAAACTGCGCACTTTGGCAACGACGGTGTCTTGGAATAACTTTATCGCTATCTGCACCAGCAAAGGAATGAGCTTCTCGGCGAACGTATGTTCCTGTTCAGCAAGCTTTTTCAGTGTCGTGTTTCCCAAAAACATAAGCAAGGTGGTAGACAGCAGCTGCACAAATGCACGATAATCTATACGCGCATTTTCAAGAGTCTTTTGTAAGGCTAGCTCTTGCCCCGTCGTGTACGAAAACAGCTTAACTTCGTCCGTCGAATTACCCAAGAATGGATGGAGTGTCGGTAACTTTGCTGGAAATTCGGAATACGTAAATAATCGTAATTAATAGTCCAGATATAAACATCGTCTACGTCGAATATCGACGGCTATCTGAGATTTATACTAAAAATAAGAGTAATCGGTAAAAATAAGAGTAATCCGTTCTGACTCACCTGCCAAGCCATGGAATGTTTTTCCGAACAGTATTTTATAGCAAACCAGCGAGGTAATGCTTGCAACGGCGTAATTTTTGCTCGTTAGTAACGTGTTTAGTTCACTCAGCAAAACTTCAACGCAATGCTCAATCGCTTCCTTCGAGTTATTGATCTAAAGAATGCAGGATGAATATTTTTTTAGAAATTCGACAAAATGATTCTCCATGCACAACATTACATACCGTTTCGTCGTACGCTATCATTTTGGCATCGGATTTTAACAGCATGGTTCCTAAGTCAATGGGCCCTATCTCTCCCAAGCACCGAAGTGCTTCTGTCGATCGCTGCAACCGAACAAGCACGATAATGTAGATACTAACAAACTTTTCCAACCTTCCACTAATACTGTACCTTATCGAAAGGAGAATTTCGCACCACATCCAGCAGAATGTTTATCAACTGATGAAGATTGCTTTCATCGCTAATGGCAGTTGAGGACCAATTTTGATCTGCTAATGTGTCGCATATCGATTTAAGTTCATCTTTTTTGGAAATTAGCTGACATATTCAAGAGTAGATACATTAAATGTAATGCAATTTTGAATTGCCGAATTGCACTTACCAATATTCTCAATGCAGCTAGGTCTTCAAATCGAAGATTTGGCAATCGAATCAGTGCCTTAATTTCGCTTAAAAGACACTCCTGTCCAACGTTCTTTTGGCGGAAAATTATTTCCCGTAGCTCGTCGAACCGCTTATCGGCCGGCAAGTAGTTAAGCTTACCAATTGCAGTGGCAAACGTATCCGATTGTTGTACAATGAGAAACCGTAACAGAGACAACGATTTATGCGCAATGTTCGAGGAAGGATCTACTGCTTCGACTTCCAACAGTGAGGACACTATGAAGTGCAAATGCTCCGACGAGAGCTGGCGCGCATCGTCGCACGTTACCACGTGCTCCAGAAATCGACCAAAACTATTGAGCGTAGCTAAATGTAGCACGGGAAAGGATGCCATTATATTACAAAAGAAGTAAATGGCATCTCGTACGAGGTACGGCTTGAACGAGCGTTCCTTCTGTTGCCGAATGTACTCGCTCAAATGTTCCAGCAGAACAGTGTACTGCAACAGA
The DNA here is from genome assembly GCA_000473445.2 of Anopheles farauti. Classification (NCBI taxonomy): domain Eukaryota; kingdom Metazoa; phylum Arthropoda; class Insecta; order Diptera; family Culicidae; genus Anopheles; species Anopheles farauti. The sequence continues at coordinate 5,406,556 of KI915042.1, read as the reverse complement.
TGAATCGTCTTTCGTTCCGGTTCTTCGGCCACCCATAGCCATCGTTTGACGGTCGTGAGCGTGCGTTCGATCTGTAAGCAATTTTTCAAACACAAATTACTAAGCAGCGCGTACTTGATTGGGATCGATCCGCACACGGATTGCTTCAGATGTTCCAAACACGCTGAGTAGATCACTTTGCTAATCGAGTGTTCATCCACGTAGCAGGCGGGAAGATCTTGCTCCACTAGCTTCCCTAGCTCGGTACTTTCGTTCAGTCGGTAGGTGAGATGATTTATGATTTCTGTCACGTGTTCTTTTAGATCCAGCTTTTGGAGAAACGGTGCGAGCGCTTTGTGCATGCGGTTTGCCATCTCGTAGTACTTCGCGGGCATGCCTTCACACTTTGCGTATTTCGGTAGAAGGAAAGCTACACATTTTCCCACGATGCTCTGAAGTAACGAAACGTATTTGTTACAGATACAATTAACATAATGATGAATTACTTGAATAACAAAACTAAAAAGATTTTTTTAAATTTAGATCCAAATATTTTCTGAGTTAACGAAAATAATAAATAAATAAAACATGCGGTAGCCTATCCATTTGTAGTAAAATATCAAAACCAGCCTACGTACCTTCAAAAGTTCCGTTTGCTGTACTCTGATTGATCCGCAAAACTGTTCAAATCCTTCCGGTTGCATACATAGAATGACAAAGCCAATGTTTTTCTTCGACACTTGCACAAACTCTTCAATCGTAGCCACATTCCTCGACAGACGGTAAGGAAAGCTCATTAATCGATTGCCTTTCGTCAACCACCGTTCGAGTACGCCGTCAAGATCCTCCTGCAGTTGTGTGCTGAAGTCAACACCGCTAGCAATACACGTATTCCGAATGGTGGTAGCAATTTTATCTGAAAGAAGTAGTTTTTTAAAAGCAGAGAAAAGTGTATACAGGTAATTTATTTTTGTTATATGTTTACCAACGCGAGAACTATGCTCAACCTTACCATTGTTTATATTTTCATTCTGTATAAGCAGTACCGAGTCGCGCAAGGCGCGTCTTCGCAGCATAAAGCTTACACGAAATATACCAAGCATCAATTGCAGGCAACAACTAACCGCACTAACTTTATCATTCTCATCCGTAGCATTTGCAATCAAATCGTCCATGTCAATCGTGTCATACAACTTGAGTTGAAATTCGTAAAACGTGCTGGGAATCCCCGTAACGTCTCGGTAAGCCCATTCGGAATGAGCGAACAGTAGTATGTTTTTGACCGCCTCCAGCTTGATACGATAGTTTCGACTTTCCAACAGTGGCACCAGTCCAAGGTAAATAGTTTCGTGCATCGGGCTACAAACGTGTTCCGGGTACGCACGCAACAGATACTTGACCTGAGCTAATATCTTCGTCTGCAGTTCCACGGAGTACATGTGCTTGGCGCATTGTTTTATAAAGGAATGCAGCACGACCGTCACGTTTCGGGTCAAATTTTCATACGGAGCCATGAACGACGCAAGATCTGTAATACAAAACAAGTGTCAAATGTGGTTTGGAAGAGAAATACAAAGATTGCAGAGGAACACGCACCTGCATACAAATCCATTATCATCTCCGTAATGCTAGCGCAAGTCTTATGGGTTTTACAGACATCAATAATGTTTTGCAATACCCAAACGGCGATCTCCTCGTGCGATGACTGGCGCAGTAAGATTCTGCATAGATCGAAAAGGTAGAACAAATCTAAACTGCAGTACACGTTTAGTTTGAGTTTCTCGAGTAGATCGTGCACTTCAGTCGTACATGGACCTCCTTCATACTGTAGATATTCGGCTGTGGTGTTCAAGAGGCATCGTTTCAATTGCTGCTCCGGCGAAAGGTCCCTCTCGTCAAGGACCGCCACGCACTTGGAATCTTCACCCTTCTTAAGTTCGATCTGATGTATAACCCACCGCAACACCATCGTATGATCGCTCCTCAGTAGCACGGATTTAAGCAACGGATGGTAAGGACCTCGAACGATTGAGAGCAACCGTTCGGCAATACCCTTCACTTCGTTTATGTTCAGCGATACCACATTATTCAGCAGCCGTTCACAGCATCGATTTAACAGTTCCAGCATCAGTAAGATTTTCTTGTACAGAATACACTTATCCGGTGCATCGTACGCTTCATGCAAAAGCAGAATGTTCAGCATCTCCAAATACAGCTCCAGATCGCGACATAGGTGTACCATCTTGTCCGACAGCACGCTATTATCATCCGGCAGCTGGTGTTTGTCAAAGTTTAAAATCCCACATAGCTGCTTGAGCTGAGATTCGTTCACGTTGTACGAGATAGTGGGTGAAGCATCGGCTGCCTCACTGTCCTGCTCCGATTGAAGCAATTCATCCAGACTATGGTATCTAAGTCTCTGTTCCAACGTTTGCATTTGCTTATCCTGTTCGCGATACGCATTTTCCTGCCTGTACGCGTGATTCTTTTGATCGTTTCTATCACTTTCGGACGCCGTGCGTTTTGTTACCACACACAGGATTGATATTTTTGCCAGCACTTTCGTATTCAACTGTTCCTTAGTGTGCAGTATCGCTTTCGACTTAGTTTCGCGCGTCTGCGGGTAAAGGTAATCGAACAGCTTCGCCAACACACCCTCCACTTCGCCCAGACATGCAACGTTTCCTAAAGTTTCCAGAATTGCCAACAGCGTACCGACGTTGGTGTTCGTCTTCTCGATGGCGTACGTGTAGAACGCTTCCAGTACGTTTCCGTTCAGGAAAGCGACATCCGGATACTTCCGATGCCTGATCAGTAGTTGTAGGAGCAGATTCGACTCGGTACTAACTTTGCTGCCGGTAGCGATGCAACCGCGTAACGCACCGGTTACGATTTTGCTCCAAAGTTTTCCTGCATCGTTTTTTAACAGCGTAACTAACGATCGCGATGTGGGCTTTTCTTCGAAACACAGCAGTACGGAGCAACACCGATAGAATGCATTCTGCTCCGTTGGTGTTTGCAGTGTCGGTTGTATGTTGCACAGCAGCTGCAGCAACCGTAAATAGTTCTCGCGCAAAATAGCTCCCTCATACCGGTCCACGATGGTCGATAAGATGACTAGCCTAAAGTGAAGAAAACAAAATCGTTCATGAAAGATGTATGAAAATTTATACACCAACTACACGCACCATCGCCAGTTGTACGTGTTCGGATCAGTTTCGATCATTTCCATCACGCTTTGCAATTTGTTGAACTGTTTGGTTCTCTTGGTGGACGATTCAGTGCCGTCGTTGCCATTCTTCCAGTTATCTTCATTCCAATAAATCTTTGAAGTATGAGAAAAATAATCGTATTATTGAAACATATCATCACACTCAGTCAGCAGTTAACCCTTACCGTATAGCATAGCCTGGCAGCAAAGTCGATGAAGCCATCGCAAAATGGAACCTCCCGACCAGTGCCTACGCTGTTTGACAATGATGTATGCGTTCGTAACTCGTTCGTTACTATGTAATAAAATTCACGCAACATTTTCCGACGTTCTTCCTCATCGCCACATGAATGCAAAACATTTTGCGAGACATTTTTAACACTTGTGATGGATTTACCTCCCGGGTAAAATATAATCAGGGATAGATGCATCAACTGAAACAACACACTTCGCTGCTCGTTGCGTATGATACCTTCTTTGCATGTCTTCACTACGTACGGAAGAATTGAATCCAAGAAATCCATTACCTGAGTTTTGCAGTCCACTGCCAGCTAAAACGAGCACATAATTTTAGATCATTTAGTAACACAATTTGATCAGACCATCTTAACCAGTACTGACCGCCTGCACACAGTGGCACGCAACATTCAGCAGATAGTAGAGAATACTGCCTTTCTTATCATTTACCGCCTGACCGATGTGTTCCACCACACGAGTTAGGTACGGGGCGAGCAGTGTTTGCATCGAACAGTTGTCCAAAAATTTTACAACAGCCAAGGAAAGATAGCTTGCCTCGAAACTCGATTGTTTCGGCTTCGCATCCAGCATCACGAAGCAACATTCGAAAATATCTGCCATCATTTAGATTTAAGACACATCTGGTTATTGCGCACAACTACAAGAAACTCATCTCAAGTACCTTTCCATTGTTCGTAGCTTACAGTTGTCAGATTCCATTGCGAGCACAGAACGGACTTATTTAGTAACTGCAGAAAACTGGTCCCAAAAGCATCGCGCATCGCCTGATCGGTTATTCCATGCACGATACAGCCAACTAACTGTTGGTATGATAGCCTAGGTGCATCTGCCAGATTCATCGCTAGTTCGCCCAACTTTTGCAGCACCAGAATAAAGTCTTGACATTTGCCCGGCACCTGTGCTGCACTGGAGTAGCTATGTTTCTGGATACCCTGGTACGCGGCGTTGAACACAGCGCCCCAGTCCGTTTCGAAGCTTTCCGAATCCATGTACGCAACAAAGTCTTCTTCTCGGTTATTCAAAATGGACACCATTTTGCTGAATGCCTTCTGACGTACAGTGATCTTCTCCGACTGCATCTCTATCAGCAGGCTGCAAAGCTCACGATCCAACGCAGACAGGCGGGCTCCGGAAGAGGTGGAGGAAGCCATTGTATCTTCTTTTCCTTGATCTACAAAAACGAAACAAATAACAAAACCATCATAAAGAAATTACATAATCAAGATATTCACAATAATCGCACTGCAAACCAATCACGTTAAGGAGATGTCATCAGAAGACGCGTTAAGCGTTAAAATACCAAGACTCAATAATTCAAATCTATATCAGCCATTTAAAGTTGACACGTGTAATCCATTTTATATTTAAAGATTTTCCAATTCCAGTTTTTATTCAATATCAATTCTTCAGATTAACTATTTCACATTCTCTTCGTCACTCAGGCATTGAAGATTGATTATGTAGTGTCGTCAAACGACAAATGTTGGCGATTTATAGTCTGTTCACTCTTCGTACGATATAAGCTTAGCTCGTAACCTATTTAAATCACGAATTCTTTGTTTTTGTTTCCTTTTGAAGGTGATTTCTCCATCGTTCTAAGTCAATAGCTAATCTTAGGACAATAAATCCAAAACGCCATATTCCTTGTGCATATTCCTAAACAAAAATCTTTTTTTATCACAAAATGTTATGTGCTTGAAGTTTGAACAGAGCGATGTGCACAGTAGCGTGAGGTGGGAGTTTATTTCAAATGCAAATCTGTTTCTAGTTTTCTGAAAACCCTTGGCAACAAATGGTAACGTACGTCGACTAAAACTGTAAAACCGGCCCCGCACTAACGGTTATACGGTGAGATTTTTCGCACTCGCACTCAAACGGCACATCGAATTGAATGTATAGAAAAGAGATACTAATAACTGCACCTGCTATGCAGTTTAATGCAAGCTTAAACTAAACTTAACTAAAACGATAGCTACAGATTGTATATCTGCAATCCTATGTGCCATTGGGAAGCGTACAATCTAAGCAATGAGCTCTGATCATAGATATCGTTGCAAACTTAAGAAACTATGAAACTAGGTAGCAAAAGCAGTCTCCTAGCGTACGCGTTTTTCTCAGTAGAAATATTCGTAAGTTATTAATATTCGATTTCGCTATAACATGCTCATAATGCCAACAATTCTGCTCTGTTTAATAATAAATTTGAATGCATGTAAGGTCCACATGCTTCTGCCTACATAGGAACGTAACCGATCTCCGCACCTTTTCATATCTACACTGGCAAGTGTCCGTTGGTGATGAAGTTTATCAGATCAGTGCCATTCACCGCCGATTCAAAACGTGAAAAGTGTAAGCGCAGCGTGCCAACAATATTATCTTTTCGCATAATAGTCCTGGTACTAGCTTGTGCCGAAGGGTTCGGCACACCGTACGCCTTTAACCTGCCCTTCACCGATCGGTTCACTTGCCCCAGGAACTTTATCCACGAGTTTGGCTTGTACAACCTTTGCAGCAAAAGTTTATTTCTTTCACAAAATATCTCCACATGATAGATGATGCTGATGATGCAGACGAACAGAAACTTGTTGAAGGATATGTGCTGCATCACCTTGTCAGAACCGGAGATCGTTCTCGCCAATCGTATCATATCGTCCACCGTGCTGGCCTCGGCGTGGCACGTAAACTCGCTTACCAGAGCCTCGAACGCCGCTTCGTCGTTGATATAATCCTTCTGTTGCAGGCTGGGAAATGCTTTCATTATCATGACCCACAGCAACCAGCGGTCGTTATGCGTGCGCAGAACGACAAGCGCACGTCGCAATAAAATCCGTCCCTTACGCACACACAGCATGGCGGTTACCGTGCTCTGGGAAAGAGCGTTGATAAATGTCGCCGAAAGTTGGTCGAACATTTCGACTCGTTCCGCGGGTGTGAACGATGACACACCATCGCGCTCCATAGACACTTGGCGCTTCTGTCGTACGTAAGCTGCGGTAGCCATGGCAACAGGATTGAACAGATCCTCCAGTTTGAGCACGACCGTGTACAGCGTTTCGATGAGCAGCAACACGTGGCGAGCCTTACGTTGCATTCCCAGGTGGGCACCAGTAGCAGCGCCTCTGCTCGGCGAGGGTTCCGATCCGCCTTCCATCACGTCCACTTCGATAAGCTGACGAGGTGCGACCACGCTGCCGCTTTGTAGTTTTCCAAGCGATTTTTCAAACTGTACCGGTGAGTGAGCGCGAACACTAAACCCAGCCCCAGCACTATCCTTCGTTTCGTTTCCATTCGTTGACACCGGGACCGGTTTCCATTCGAAGCAACAATGATCGCGACCCTTTCCGGGGCTCTGGAAGAATGAGATTTTCAACCGATCGTTACACATTCCGAGTGGAGCCTTCACGGTCATTTTGCGCTGTCGGTACACGGTGAAATAATAGTCGCTGATGTACGGTATATCGGCATCGAGCTGCGAAAGTTGTATCCCTATCAGCCACTGTTTTTCGCAATTGCTCATCATGTTCGCGTACTCATCGTCCAGTTTGCCCGAATGCGGTCCAATGGGATTTCGCGATCGTTGCTGATGTGTTGGCATCTGCTGATACGCCGGTGACGATTGTTGCAGTGGTATTGTGCAAAATGTAGGCTTTACATGGTAAGGTGGTGTGAAATACTGGCCGTGCGCTTCACTACTAGTATGCGCAAGCTGTCTATGGAATGTCAATAACGGATGGTTTTGCTGTATTTCCTGCACAAGTCGCTGGTTAAACTGATTGTGGGGTAGGGGAGTAAGGCTGCGCTGTGTCAGGAATGAGGCTGTTGTAGGTGCCGGTGCGACAGGTGGAATCGGTTGTTGCATCAACGGTGGCCCAATCGCGACCGGTGCACGGATCAGTGGCATAGCGTACCGACCATCACCATAGTGCGGAAATGCGGGATACATCGCTTGATTGTTGATTGGAGTCGAATAGGGTCTGGCAGAGAGCAAGTTGTAAGGCAAACCAAAGCCAGGAGAAGGACGAGCTGGTTGATGGTTCAGGAGTGGTGTCGATGTCGTGGTCCGAGAATGCATCGAAGGATATGATGAATAATAATTCTCTACAGTCATTGGAGGTGGGGCAGCATAAAACGGTGGCACCATCGCTACCGGTGATAGTACCATCATGCTCCTGGCTCCTTGCAATGGTGTGCCAGCATGATAACCTTTCGCCATGCTCGGTGCATTTGGTTGAGAAAGAGAATTCAGTGGCTGGCGACCCTGTTGCAGTGGATGGTACTTTTGAGCCATGTGATTCTGCATTTGCTGTAGCGTTTGTTGGTATGGATTGTTCTGGTGCTGATTTTGAATGATTCCTCTTTCGATTTCCTGTACCGACGGCATTTGCGGTGGAGGATTCGACAAAGAACGCAGTGGTAAGTTTCTTTGCTGTTCTGGTTGTAGGGTAGTAGGTTGTGTCCTGGAGAGTTCCTGTGTCACAGGAATTATTTTTGGACTGTCCCGAAAACTTGGATCGAGCGGCAATTTTCTGGCAAACTCACCGATACATTCCGCCACCAGACTGCTACCGTCACTTTCATCGCTGAGGTGATTGTCCTCCATCATCTCAGCCAAGCATCTGGTCCTATTTCGCTCCAGCCGTACGAGATTTTCGTGAATATCCTCCCAGTCGCCTTTGTCCGCGGAGCCAAAAGTTTCATCATTCAGCTCGTCGTACTGTTTTTCGACCGAATTGACAACCTCCTTCTTGCGACAAGGTTCTAGCGATAAATGTGAATAGATAAATTTCTGCGTGTCGTTTTTGCTTTCGCTGTCCGTCGGTTTATCAAATCCAAAGAGCGATTTCATTTTCGTCCTTTATATTTCACCTGGAAGCCGGATATGGAAACAATTCACGACAGTTCATCGCACACGCACAATCACTAAAGCGTTTTGCGGATTTAACCGTAACGACGAATATTGTACATACCATCAATTGTAAAGCTGTGTATTTCGCGCGGGTTATGATAATGACGATGTAACTTAAATAAACAATTCCATCGCAGTTGGCAAATATCGCTTACCGACCCGGCCAATTCTTGCCATCGAACCAACAAAAACTGACATTCTGCGAAACGATTTGTAATGCCAGAAACGAACCTACCACGGTAAACAAATGAACTGTCAATTTAAACCGGCATTCCGGGATTATGGCGGAATTGTATCAAAACAAATGCGATTTTTTCAACTTCCATTCAATGGAATGTAAATGCCAGTGAAGTAGCAATAATAACTCCAGCTCTTTTTGCAACAAACACAAAAGTGGAATCCTCACATCGAAAAAATAAGGAAATGCAGAGTAATATAACAAATATACCCGCAAAGTTTTCTTTGTATAGATAATCTCACCGGTCAGCAACATTCAACAAAACCAGAAGCAACCCAAAGTGAACAGTTTTACGGTAATTAACGGGTTTTAGCGAAAGATTGACATGTTACAAGGAGTAAGATAAGCAATGGCTACTTACGATTTCACGCACACAAATCACAGAGAAACACGGACCGTACACTATAGTGTACTGAATCGCTGTGGAACACAATCTGATTTTGATTTCGAATCTACACACGACTACTTTGAGTGGGAACAGAACAAAACAGAACAGTTTATAATTGCTCTCTCTTACAACCAGCAAGGAGGTAGTTTATTCCAACAGCTATTTAAATCACAAACAAAAACAACAAACGTGCGAAGTGGTCAGCATCGTATAATAAAAATGTAAATAATGGAAAAGACAAGAAGATTGCCAAACGGAACATTGCTGATTTAACCCGGTTCTAGCGATCTTAATCAGTGTAATTGATGTTACCCATTTTTGATTTTTGAAATGACCGTTGACATAGTCGAATTTTTCGGATGTACCTGTTTCAATTTGTTAAAAATAATGCTTTTTGAAACGGCCGTTTATTTTTTTTAACATCAGTTACTTTTGACTATCCGAATTTATTTTAGGTTTGTTGCCCCTAAAATCAAAATTTTGTTTCATTTCTTGCATTATGTTAATGTCATCAAATAAACTGCAATAAGCTTATTTGATGTTTTCAAATAAGCTGCAACTAGTACTTAATATTAGAACACATTTTATCCTTTACAGTAGTTTGATTTCACTCCCAATCAAGCTCATTGTACAGCAAATTGTTGATTCCTCGGAAGCAGCTGACCTGATACAGTTTGATCATTAAAATTCTAACACTATTTCCTTGCTTTATAATTATTTTCTATCTACAACATACATACAAGCCTTTACATTTCAACCAAAGTGGACGATTCATTCATAGTTGATGATAATCTATAATTAACGAAACATTAAATTACTTGTTGATCAATGCAAATATGTTCAATCAAACCATCCACTTACCTGCTGAACATTTTTTGGTATACTTTAACAGGCACCACACAGAGCGTCACCGTGTCCCCATTAGCGCATATAACGGCTTCAATGTCCTTATCTTTCATGCCAACAACAACCTCTTCATTCACTTCTATAATTTGAAGCCTTCTTTCCAGGCCCCGCTGTTCGGCTGATGTGTTTGGACGGACAAACGTAATTTCACCATCTACAAATCGGAACCCGAACCCTTTCTCCACATCTCTGGAGATCGTAACGTATCGTTCTCGTGGTCTACGGTGTGGAAAACCATGTTTTATTTATCGTATCATCTGGACGAATTACCCCAAATACTCATACTTACTTGTCTTGCGTACGTAATTTTAGGCTGTTTCGCAAGTTTTGTTGAACCAACTCACGCACCCGCCACAATTGCTCGCCTTGTACGTTTGTATCCTCCACATACAATACTTCATCTCCGTACCGTAGACCAGCAAGATAGGCTGGACTTCGACGCGCAACCGAACAAATCAGAATATTTCCTTCCTCTGTGCGTCGAACGGTTAGTCCAACTCTACCACCTTCACCTTTACGTATCAGCAACTAGAATGACACCATTCCACAATATTTCAGTACTTTTCTTGGTTGAACCCACTGTCGGTTGGAACTCCCTGGAGGCGTGTACTTCTCTGATGCCGTTGGCAGCTGGAATTCGTGCGATTCGAACGAAGCATCCCTGCTGTACGATGTCGTTCACCGAACCGGTAGATCCTGTCGAGGATACGAACAAATCCTGTGCTTCCCAACTGACCGACATCGATCCGACGATTGGTTCTCGCTAAATCTGAAACCTACCCCGTAGACATCAGAGCGCTGGGCTTTACGACGCGTTTAAGGATTTGATAACGATGCCGCGTCTGGCTCGTCGCACTGATAAGCAGCTGGAACGACTCGACTTCAAATCAAATTTGAGTGCCTATTTTCGGGTAGTCCCAGAAATGTGGGTCGGTATTGCTTTTGGTAATCATTTGGCTACGCAGTGTTATTCCATAAAACATGCACACAATGTAACGTGTTGTGTAATATTGCAGTTGTAAACACATGCTTCAAGTGATAAGAAACACACAAAGTATACTACTTTAGAGGTTATATATTACTGCGAGTTTCACACAATTCAGTCTTTCTCACTCATCATTCTACAGTAGTAGCAATGCGAAAACAAACGAGAGCATACTTTGGACAAATAATTTGATTCGAAAATATATCGCACACACAGCACGCAACAAACTCTGCAAAAGTGTTAGATTCAGGATTCTTCATCAGGTCGCACGCTTCGAGAACCCAACCGAGGTAACTTTTCGAAGCAGGATCTGCAACGAACGCAGACTGGTTAGTGTATATGATGAAACTCGTATGGAAAGAGGCCGTTTCAGGTACCTCGTACCTCATTCTCTCCTGCTATTCTTTTCTGTGCCCTGCTCCTGTTGAGCGCTCCGCTGGTAACGCGGGCTGTCACGTTTGAGGCACTCTACAGTGAAAAAAAAAAATGTGTGGAATATAAAATTGTCACTCCATGGAGTGTTATGTGCACAATCACTTACGCTGCTTTTCACCGGCTTAATGGCTTGCGTCTGGAGCGTTGGTCTGGTGGAGAGAATGCGTCGGAGCAGGATCTGATTGGTACGTTCAATTTCTCGAACACGTTCCCGGCTGAACGACATGTTGTGCTGCTGACCGGGGAGTCTCTTGGCAGGCAGTCCACTGCCTAGTGTGCTACCACCCGGAACACGTCGGTGTCCCCGGTTCTGTCCAGAACCCGGCAGCTCGAACCGCTGCAGTTCGTTCGAAATGAAATCAATGTGTAGAAGATGATTCTCAGGCTCATAGGCCTGCGGTGGAAACTGGGACACTTCGATTCGGTTCGCTTCTACCATTTCGCGTTCCCCTGGCTGCTCCGTTTCGGGCGATTCAGCATCATCCTCTTGCTCGGTATGGAACTCCGACTCCGAGTAATGTTGTTCCGTGTATTGTTCATCCTCGTCGTCTTCTGGAAGTGTATCGTGATCGGAATCGTGATTTCCATACGGCGCGAGCGTCTGTTTCGTGGATGTACGAGAAAGCTGCTCCCATTTTCGAATCCCACCGACTATCGTCTCCGGGGTGGTTTTGCCGTGAAAGAACTGCGAATTCATTCGATCTGAAAATGGATCGAACAGAACGATAGAAAACAGTTTCTGTTAAACGTATTTTGGAGCAGTATCGATCACATCATAGCTTACAGCACCGGACGTACCTAACACACTTTTTCACTTTGTCATAGACTGCTGTTTCGCATTGCACTTGACCAGGAAATTGAGCACACGAAGGAAATGTTTAACCAGTTGTGTTACTATGACGACGACGCTTTCAAAAGGGCGTCAAGTTCAATAGCAAAACTGGGGAGAGGAACGCATTCGTTTTACATGATTTGCGATGAGTCACTTTCGATTTTTCGTTCGTACTGAGTGTTGTCGGTGCGAACATTTTATATTATACGGTGGGTGTCTCGAACGGGACATTTTGGTAGCACTGTTTAGCAGTGGGTCGAGCAAAGTTAGGTGATTTTTGGTGTACAAGGATGAAATTACTTTGCCAAAGATTGATGTACCGGGTCCTTGGATGGTAAATTTGTCATCAATTTTCTATGTATTAATAATTGTGAAACATTACCCCAGAAATAATAGTTATTTTGCTTTATTGCTCCAAGCTCTAATGCCAAACGAACGATCCATGAAGATGATATAGAATATGTTTCAATCAATCAATAACTTCTTGATCGTTACTACCTGAACAAACCCTTCTGATAGAAAGGAAAACTTATTAATTCTTAAGAAAAGAAATTTATCCTTATTTTTCACTTGGTGGACAGATCCCAAAACAAAACTACAACAAACCCACTACCTCCAAAAGTCCTGCACAATATGTATGAAAAAATAATACAAACAAGATATTGCGCTGTAGGAAACCTTCCCGATGATGCATGAGTTAGCTATACTTGGTTTAAATATACATAGAAAATTGATTTTAAAATTCGTTCATCAATTTATTTATTCACCATACGTTTGACGCGTTTGGCTTTTCCTAAACAACTATTATCCAATCTTAAATTACGCATTAAAAACGGGATCGTCATTCTTAGTTTGAAAAAAAAAACTTTGAGAAACGGTAAGATATTCCGGATAAGAAACAAAAATCATTCTAATATAATGTAAGTAATCAATTTATCAGCTGAATAAGTTGAAGAAATTTAGCAAGATGTAACAGAAAAAGCCAATCAGCGACGTTTGCGGCGTGAGATGATGACGAAATGAGATGAGCAAGCGCCCACGTCGAGCAAATACCAGGTCAGCATGCAAACGCAGCCGCATACACATCTCCAGCACGCTGCTTTGTTTGTTACTTTTACACGTGCACACGATCTGCTGTCAAAAGATCTACGACTGTGTTCGCCCACGAACAACGATCACGCGAGAATCATGATCGAAGAAGCGATCCGAATCGGAATCACCCGTACCAGCTTCGGATCATCTAACCAGGGAGCAGGAATCAGTGGAGGTTGTTTCTGCTCGGCTGTAGCCGGCTTAAAAACGCGTCCAACGGAACCAAACAGAAACGCGAGCAGCCGAGTGAGGAGAGTGAGACAGAAAGAGCAGCACAACACGAGACCGAAACAAACATGCAACATGCGGGTGGGTTTCGAAAGGCGCATGCGCCAACATTAATTAAGGGCAGTGCGCGTCCCCTTTCAACTCTGCGTTAGTGCATCAATTTCACGGTTCAATGAGCACGCGTGGTGAAACGCGAACAGTGAACCATGACCTACCAGGAGGCTACCGACCAGGGTTTGTTCTTTCCGCGTTTTTGATGAACGCACACCACACAACCGGGATTTCTTTTCTCTATCTTTCTCTTTTTCGTGCGCTTCCATTGTGTTTCGTGGTCTCGTGTTCCGTCACCATAACCTTTTGTGTGCGTATAAAGAACTATGTAACTCTGCCGGCCATACATGCTGGTGCTGTTGTTGTTGCTGCTGCTAGCTGCTTTTGGTGTTGTCTTCTGTCTGCTCCTGCGCTCCTGGTACTACGATCGCGCTAACAATCCGATCATCTGCATCCGCATTTGTTCACGGAAACAGAAACACTTCCCGATCGTATTCGGCGAGGCATTTCGTCGAGTAAAACGTTTTGTCGCATGAATCTTTGTACTTGCCTTCTGCGTAACACATGCAACGAGAGGCAAACGAGGGGGTTCGGAATTGTCTGAAGGCCTGAAAATACTAAAACCGTCGTTGCCGCTGGATACTTACGCGCATCGCGACAAGCGTTGACTGCCTCCTTCGCCTTGTCCTTCATGTCCGGTGGTAACATCGCATCCAGCTGGGCAAGTGTTTTCGATATACTGATCTCACCCTTTTTGGTCAACTTTTCCGTACCGTGAGCATAAAACAATATCAGATTTTAATAAACGTAACACATTATTAAATCCTTTTTCGACTTCACTTACCGTGCCAGCCATCTGTGCGATGCACATAGTATAGCATTTGAGTTCGCGATCGTCCACAAAAATACCTTTGCGTAGATCATCGAGCATATCTGGGGATAGTACTTTGCGATTAGCGCAGTTCCCCGTTTGCTGTTTGGCAGAAACTTACCGGTGGAAACTTTGAACTTGGGAGCACATGCCGATCGCATCATGTCCATCGAGTTCATTAACTGCTTGCGGTTCATCTGTCGGTTGAGGAAATGGGAGCTCATACTCATTATTCTGCAACCAAATCAGAGCCACCTCTGCCACACTTACCGCACCCTGCGCCTGGAAGGGTACGCGACTCCAAAAGAGAACAACCACAATCCCCAGCAACGGAACCCTTACGCTCATGGATGTTGCGGAAAGTAGCAGCGGATGCTGAACATCCCGATCGGTTAAGATAGCAGATGAAACTGTTTGCAAACCGGTGCAAATGAGCCAGAGCTTTACATTCGGTGCCGGTCTTTATATGACCGAAGCGACCGACCACGTCGTAATTAACCGGTAATTAGTCATTTGCGGGTGAGTGTTCGGCATGCGTTTAGATATATGTCACCATTTTGTATGCTGACGAAGACACAGGCAGTAATTAGCACGTCAACTCTTGCCATGATCGCGGTGGACGTACTTGGAGAGTCAAGTAGACAGCAGGCTTTGCGAAACTCATTTCCTTCCGGAGTTGTTAGTGTTTCACTGTCATGGTCAGTATTGGATGAAATCTTACACACACGCTTCTGAACAAAGTAAGAAGAACACAGTAGGCTATAGTTTTTAGTGTTCCATTTATTTATGTTTATATGTATGCTTCTTGTACGTACTCGTACTACATTTTATTTTTTCTTTCAACACATAATGTTTAAGTACGATTTAGACTTACATGTTTATGGTGACTTTTAAAGAACTGGCCTTCACGGTGAATCAATGGCCACCTTTTACCTTTCAGTTTTTGTATCACATTTGCCGCTTCTGTGTAGTTCCGTAACATAACGAAACAATTATTAAATTAAAAGTTGTCAACACTGGAGCCGGTAATAAAAAGATTTAAAAGCATGGTAAAGAAGCAAGTTTTGAGAACAAGAAAAAACTAGAAAAACTAGAAAAAAAACTAGACATTAAGTTCAATCTTTTTGAACGGATTCTAAGGGCTTGAAAGTTAATCAGAAATAACCGATCAATTGATGTGCGTAAAATTGGTACTCAGGGACAAATTATCATACGTACAATATGGCAATACAATTTTCGATACTAAAATTAAGATTTGGTAAGCCATTTGTAACAACTTTTCAAACCGGTTGAGTCTACTCAACCAAATAGTGGTGACTGATTTTAACATGGATGAAAGTTTATTCAAATCACTATCTGCTGTGGAATGGAAAAGTTAACGGTACTGTTTCAGCCAGAAGCGACGTTAGTCCATTCCACCAAAGACACGGTATCCTGGATAAGCCATGAAGGTCCAATTCATTCAGAAGAAAATTAATTTGAATTTAGAAATCAACCCCTGACCTGGTTAGTCATAACTTGTTGAGTCCTAACCAGCTAACAACACTCCTTTGCTTATAACAGATCTCAGACTTCAGAATTCAAAATCTGGATTTGCCGCGAACAGAGTTTCGCTATTGATTTCTTAAACCATGTTAAGATATTCTCGGATACCCTCCATCGAGCCGTATTACTACGTGGGTGCCGTGGTACCCACCTTCATTACGATCCAGGTCTTTAGTTATTCTGTCCGAAACCAGTTACTCACGATTAAGGTGAGATTCCATTATCCGTTTCGACAACCAAAACAATCTTAAATGTGACCTAATATTAACATATGATCGTACTATTCATTGGGGTTGGAATCCATTTTTCAACGTATCAGCTTTCGTACCAAATCGGATGAAACCAACGTTGTCCCTAAGTTATGTGACTTAGGCCACAACCGATCCATGTTTTAGCTAACCGGAATTTCCACACACAAGGAGGTAGGTGAAGTTTTGGAGCATACATCATAGTATTGTAAATCAAGCTAAAAATAAAACCATAAGATTTTATGCTATTTCGGATGATTCATCGATACAAACCGCCAATCTTACGATCGTAATAAAAGAAAAAAAACATCAGCATCATATGTTTTCCATCATTGCATCATATTTAATATCTTCTCTTCCAGCTTCTTCCTTAGCCTTAGCATATATATATATATATACCCAACATTTGTGTGTTTTTGTTGTTGTTGTTTTTGTTACTGCCACTGTATTCTGTTTCCGTTTCATTCATTCAGGCTTTTCGCCTAGTTTCTTTTGTTGCTGTGTCTAAAAAGTCGATTTTTTCGTACCCATGTTACGCACATCTCCATCGTGTAAGGAGAGGTTAGTGACCGGTGTTGTATATTAATTTGTGTGCTCTGCGTTCATCTTCGGACAAAACATTGTTCAATTTTAGTACCTTCGCCCGTTTGCTCGACTCTACTGCCATATCATGTCGCACCAAAGTCGCAGAAAATGACTTTGAAAAAAACGTTGCATAGATTATGCGCGAAGGGGGACCGTTTATACTTTGGATTTTAAATCTTAGAAAACCGTGAGTTTGTGTGTGTTTGTGACTTTTGTTCTCGTGTTACTCTACATGATGTCTTCTGTTGCGCAGATGGGAGTTTATGGGGGACCGAAACGTGAGTGTGTAGGGAAGAAAGAATAATGAGTTGTAAAGCATGTATTTGTGTAATGCGGACACATAAAGAGAAAATCTTCGATATCTAATCCAATATACCTTCATCCATGGGAAGAAGTACAGAAGAAAGGATGAAAGGAAAACAATATGCAGATAATATCGTTTAGAGGCAACGATAAAAAAGTATGAAAAAACAGTTTTGCAAGACAATGGGCAATTATTATCTTTGAATAGGATTGAATTAGGATCAAAACTCGGGATACATGATAATAAATGGGATAAACGTTCTACTTTGTTGGCCCAAGTTTCGGTACCGTCTTTTCTCTTTATAGTGTATATATGTGTGTGTATATATGTGTGTGTGTGTGTGGTGATTATGTAAAAACGTTTTACACAAATAGCAACGAGATCATCAAATCATAACGTAACAATACGGTGGCGATAATTCGTTATTGTTAAGTTATCACTAATGTAAGACTACGCGAGACCTATTATCTGTATTTCCGGTTTATGTTAAGCCTCCGTTGCCCAAACTTATGTTTTCTTGTTTTCTCTCTCTCTCTCTCTCTCTCTCTTTCTCTCTCTCTCTCTCTCTCACTTGCTAGCCACTGGAATAATCATTAGTATTATTCTGTTCCGCTTTCAATGTAAACTTCACACAATGTTTGCTTCATATTGTTTTCCTTCTGCGGCAAGTCCGGCACTAGGTCCGGCGGGAGATACTGGCCCCCACTGGCTTTTCCTTCCTGTTTTCCCCCTTCCCTCCATCCGTTGCGGGTGGTGTGTTTGATCATTCTTTTATGCTTCCATACGCCTACAGCTAGTTTTCTTACATATTTCGTTTGTACTCTAGTGTTTAGTTTTATCTTTTTCCATATTTGCTTCTCTTAACCGCTATATTCCAAAATGTTTTTTGTTCTTTTTTTTCTGAAGCAGCGTTTGCTTTTCCACTTTTCCGTCGTACCTACATTTACATATTCGTTTCGCCGTTGGAGGGCAGCAACTTCGAGGCAAGAACTAAATTACAGTTGTGTACGGTTTAGAATAGTTGTACCAAATAGTTTCTCGTTCGCGCGTTGCGTGTGTTACTAAATTGTGTTTTATTATGTGTGTATGATTTGCTGTAAAGATGGTTTCCTATTACTCTGTCGTAATGTAATAACCTGTTTCGAAGCGATTTTTAAATGGTATAAATATGTACAGCACACGACGTTGTTCTCGAGCTCTGTTCGTACGGACACCGTATGCAGCAAGCAGAGTTTTCTCTTCTCTGTTGCCACTAGTTACATGCGGTTAGTAATGGCTCCATACGTAAAGCTACCCATAAGAGATAAACGAAAGAGTAAACAAGAGTATGTGATGTTGCGTTTGTGATGGCTTATTTGTGTAGTAACCAATATTATCGGCCGGGTGGCTATATATATTCAATGAAATCCTCGCCCCGTGCCGATTCGTTCGCAAAGCTTGATAATGCGAGCTGTGTGAGTTAAAACGGGCTACCACTAACCGGCAGAGACAATCCGGCTAAGGACAATCCAAATGCGTGCTAGAAACACGCGACTGCTACAGTTCGATTCATATTCTAATCTATCATTAGTTCTTGTAGAAGAAGACTCTCGCGGCAACTGCAACTGCGCCTTTCGGTTGTCCTGGCGTTTGTGGAACAAAAACACAACCGCACAATTCACGCAAAATTTATCGCTCTGCTATGCTATATCACACGAGCAAATAACGAAAGCGCTTTTACGACACAGTGTGATAAAATAGAGTATACGGAGGTCGAAAGGGGTCTCAGATGCAAAGGATGCAGGCGGTCCGCTAAACCCATTTCGTCTCCACACCTAGAGCTGCACAAACACAACAAACGATATCGCTCACAAACTGCAATAAAACTTAAAATGTAATAAAGTTTCTGTAAAGGTTAAAATTTCCCTTTCCCCGCGGAATGGGAAAAATGTGGACAAATAACACAATACGAAAACAAACAAACGTCATTGTACTAGTAACAGGGCACAGGAAGGATAGTAGAATAAAATTCAGCATTTTGTTGTACTTCGTCAGCTATAGCATCTAGTTTGGGATGGGGGTTGAGGGGGTTGAATTTATCGTATGCCGTGTTTTTTTTTTGTTTTGGCATGGCTCGATCGCTATTCTATCGCCCGATGAAGTTATCACATCACGCTACGAATGTGATCCATACGGCTTTGAAAATTTAACTTATGTACCACACAGCCATATGATTTTCAAGGGTATGAGTTTTGTTTTCAATAGTGATTGTTGAAAAAAAAAGGTTGACAGCTATTTTTGTCGCGACGTAGCGATCTGAGCGACAGAAACGCAGAGGCAAACAAAGGCTACCTAAAAAATATGGCCGTTGGCGGGATGCGCTTTTCACTCCGGTCTCCGGTAACAAAATATTATTGTTTTCCGCGATGCTTCCCCAAAACGCATCCTACAGCCTCCAGTTGGCATCGAGTTCGTGGTCCGAGGGAAAAGAAATCTATTGTTGTGTGTCACTGTTTGTTTGCTGGAGGTGGGGCGATGAAGGAAAACAAATAGCTACGCCTGCTCTGATAGGCAGAGCAGTGTTGTAAAACTACACCACAGACTTGATGATCGCACAAAACACAAACGAGAGGCGTTACTTAAAGCGAATTTGCCCCAAACTAATCTTATTCGTTATCACCATTGCGCCATCGCCTACAGCTAAACCATACTGGGTACAGAGACATAAACGATACCTATACGCGTACATATTTTGTTTTTTGTTTTTTGTTTTTTACACTTACATCTATACACAGTTACGCATCGTACATTGTACCACGTAATACCGCGGAGTAATTACACGTATATTTTATACAATATATAGTTTGCTTTGCGGTGCTTCCCGGTGTTCGAATTAGATAAGAATACAAGAAGCTTGCTTAATCTCCTTCAAGCGCGCTTTAAACACATAACGGGTGTTTGCATAACGAAAACAAAACGGTGTGTGTCTCTATGTATGTGAGTGTATTGTGCAGGAACTGCTAACAAAGTGCTATTTTATCGTCAAAACCGCACACCATCATCTTTGTACAAATGGCTCAGGAGTCGAATCTTAGGGCTAGTGTTTGCTCTCGTACCCCAACACAAACACGTTTGCGCAGTTTTGTGCATGAAACTAAAGTAATAGGAGAGAGATGTGCATTTTCCTCGTACGCGTAAATTGCTCTCGTAACTATTGCCAGCAATGTACAGAGAAAGCTAACACACTTGTGCAGGTTGGGTGAGAGAGATAGCAAGGTTTTGCGAAAGGAAGTGCGGGTTTGCGTTACTGTGTGCATGCGATCTCAAAGATGCGTCGACTCACCTGGAAAAAATAGGAACGTAAAGGGTTTGTTGTCTTTTTATATCATTTAAATAAACGATCGGGCAATCACATCCATCCCGTATGCAACAAGGCGTGCGATGTTGTTTTTCGACAGGTATAGGTGTATGTGTGTAATTGATGAAAGTAGTGCATAGGTATGTGTAGTGTATGTGATTGGAAAATAAAAAGTAAAGAACAACAGAAAAAAAAACAAGACAAAACCAAACAACAACCCGATTTACAAAACCAACAGAAAACTAAACAAGAGTCACTCAACGAAAGAAACGAAAAAACAGAAAAATTTTAAACCGTCATTAAGGGAACAGGAAACAAAACGGGGGGATAGGGACACATTGGGAAAGGTAACTTCATATGAAATTTGTTAAGCAGTTTTGGCTAAGCAAGGAAACCCCCCCGGGGAAGGGGTTGCATATTTCCCTACTGTTAGTGGTTAGTTTCTACACTTGTTCCCAGTATTAGTTGACGCAAAAACATGCTGTGTCTGTGTGGTTTTTGCACTGTTTGGTTTTCGTTTCCACTTAGCAACTGTTTAAAGAATCTCTGACGCGGGGAGAAATTGTAATTGAATTCGTCACAATTGTTTTGTTTGTTTGTTAAGTTTTCACTCTTTTTCTCCGATCTCAGAGCTATTGTGTGTTCCCGTGGACGGCATAACATTTAGCTTCTTTTTTTTCATGACCCTTTCAGAGACGCTGAGTTTCTTAATGGGTGGTCCTCTTCCCGTTCCTCACTGAGTCGAAGTGCATCGCGTTTTATGTGTCTCCATCGGCGTGCCCTATACCTCGACCATGCTTGCCTGTGCGGTGGTGGACGTCGACATGCCAGTGCTTTTGACCGGTGGCGATTGTGCTCCACCGGACGAACTGGAGGATGACGACGTGCCTGATCCGCCGGAGTTACTGCTTCCGTTGTTTTCGGTTCCGGACGGTGAGCCACCGGACGCGGAGCTACTGCTCGCATCGAACGAATTTCCCGAGCAACGGTTGTGTCTGGTTGTTACTGCCGTCGAAGCAACCGGCCCCGCTACCGCTGTTGCTGCTGTGCGTGGATGTTGCTGTGCCCCGCCACTCACTTCTGAAGTGACGGACGGAGTCGCTGAGAGTAGGTTCACAATTTCCGGCTCCGAAAGTAAACGGTACCGTACAAGACTTTCCGGCGATTCGACTAACATTCGTCGCAACAGTTGCAAACAGTGTGATCAGTGTTGTACGCAATATACGAAGTTAGTAGATAGCAGCACAGTGGGGTTAGTAGTTAGGCGGTAGGGCAGTGTTATGGTGTTGATGATGACGGTGACGAGAAATAAATTACCCAACAATTCGATAAATAGCATCCAAACCCAATTCGCACCGACATCATCATGAACGGGGAGGCATTAAATACGAGCAGAGTTATGCACAGGCGCAGAACATGTAAAAGAAGAGAATACACATAGATGTTAGTATATGCGAACACAGCTTTTTTCTACTTGTATTATCGAGCAACGAGTTTGGCATTCCAGAACAGAACAACAATCAGTGAGGACAGTATAGTAAACTGGAAGATACAGTGCGGGAATGATGGACAGGGAAAGAAAAGGAGTTGTAGTGATGATATTTGTCGACATGTTTCATATTGCTTCCAGTACGAGTCGCGTTCCCTTAAAATCACTTTCGCGAAAGGGTCACTGAATCCCAGCAATCGTTTCTCGTGATTTGGTTTTGGTTCTCTATTTACTTTTTCTTATTTTAAAGGAAATAACACTAGCTTTTATATGTAGGTATAAATCAGGGTTGTCAAATCTTGCGTGAGCAGCAGTCTATGGACCATAACGCACGTTGAGGTGAAGTGGTCCCATTCTCATACCGAGCTAAATATTTTCTATTTTACAAGGCACAATAATTGCGCATTCAGACAGACATATTTTTAACATTGAAAGCGAGAGTCATGTAAATTAAAAAAAAAAAAGAAGCACAAAACAACTTTAGTTCCTTGTATTGTTGGTGGATCGAAGTGACAGAAGGAAATTAAAAAAAAAACCAAAATGTTGCATTGGTTTCTTTAGGGATAAAAATAGTAAAAGTTTAGAATCAATTATTCACACAACGTACTTAGATTATTTGTCATTGCCAACAATTCACAAAACCGCACCTAGTAATTTCCAAAAGCAAAAACGCATATTGATACACGACCAATAAGTAAATAACATATTTTTCATGATTTCATTATGATTATCTAGTAGTAATGCCAGTCCACTATCATGTCATGGCAATATTTTTTTTTCATTTTCCTTCGATTAACCAAGCATACTAGATGTGCGTAAGAAAATTACATAACATCGTGTGGTAGCCTTATCAATTTGATAAATTTAACCATCACTGATCAGGTTTTTTTTATTCAGAAAGCTAACGTAGCAGCTAGTAGGTAGGTTAGCAGTATCCTCCACATAAACATTGAGAGCGAAATCGATCAAATTGAAATAAAAATTATCTTAATTTTAAACACAATTTGCTGCGTTTCAGTTATCTGCTTGTATTGCTATAAAACAAGTCATATAAAAGAGTACTTTATTTTTGTTTTGTTATTCGCAACAATTCTCAAAAAGTAAGTAGATCTCCATAACTTGACATCCAAGACGTCTATAACTAAGATGAGACTTTTAAATCGCTCAAGATTATTGTTATAGCTGATTGAAGCAAACAAAGTGAAGTGCGAAGACTTTCTTCAAACTTTTACTCACTTCATACATCATAAATCCTGGATTGTTTGTTTTTATAACAATAAAAAACAACGCATATTTTATATTCGAAAAAATAATGAAGATTCATAATAGCAAGGAAAATAAACCCAAATACAAGGGGGATAATCAAGCCCTTCGACTCAAACGAAGGAATGGCATCCTTGGTTGCATACCACTGTGAATCGGTTACGTAAATGCCTGCACAAACCACATTCGGTGGGGATATTCGCTTATCTAGCCCACCAGTGTTTTCAAATCATAGTTCTAGGTTCGTAAACCAAGCCTATACGGAGAGCAGCGCTTATTTTAATACTACAACATACGCACACAAAACGCATGTGTTCATTGGGCAGATGTTTGCTAGCTTCGTTCGTTTACGCAATCAACACCGCTATCGCTTGCTCCTGTCCTGCACCGTCCTACATCGCGTTACTTTCATAGTCCTGAGCGCCATCAACAGTTTACTTGCCGATCTCGGTGCTACCGCGTCCACTATCCGGAAGCGGTTGGCACGGGGGCAACGCATCGACCGAACCGTGGCGGAACACAAGTTTGTACTCCTCGCCAAGCTCCTGCTTCTGTAGCATCTTTTCCGAGGATGACGATATCTCCGCGATCAGCCGCTCGTCAAACGCCGACGCCGAAATATCGTACTGGTCTGGTGGTTCGAGGTGCGACGTTGGACGTGTCGGCAATGCGCTATCGTCTGTGTCCGTATCGATCTCGTCGTCGGGTTTGGTTGTCGCTAGGGATGATGCGATGTCCTCCAACGACAACGGTGGCGCCGAAGCGAAGCGCGACGAGGGAAGGGCGAACAGGGCGGATGCTACCGACGGGAGTCCATGCATCGATCCAGATAGGGACCGGCGCAATATGGAGGAAGACACTCGGTGCAGCAACGATGGGCGCGGCTGTTCGTGGTGTTGGGCGCCACCATTCCCATCATCAGCACCACCGTCGCCATGCAATCCCGCCGCCATCGACGTAGATGAAACCATCTCCGGTCGGGCGGAATGTGGCGACAACCAGGAAATGGGGAACGTATTCCGCAGCTTCTTTTTCGCTTGGTCGATAAACAAGGATATCTTCGAAGAAGGCTGTTTACCTGCAGGAAGGAGTGATTTAGGTAGTTGTAGGGAAATGGATAAGTTTTGTATTCACTCTTTACATGGGAAAAGGAAATACACCGGATCGTAGGTCGATCTGCCCTTCTGTCTGTCGGTGACGAACGGGTGTGATCTGAAGACAAAAAGTAGTTTAATATCCCACGTTGCGTTGAGCAACGGAGATCCTCCCAGAAAAGAAAGAAAGACAAGGAGAGTTTCACGCAATGTTATGAGATACCTCAGAAAAATGTACCACCAATGCAACTGGGCAAGAAAAATGTATCCATTTACTTACAACAATATTTCAAATAAAAATGCCAAATTATTATCTTCAACAACTTTAGAAAGCACAGAGTTAAATCCGTAACAAATACTCATTAAAATCGATTGATGATACATTTAAGTGAGAGCACCCATTTTGTCATCCATTACTTGCGATTCGGTGTCTGGGTCCACTTGGTGACCCTGTGGGATAATGCGATGAACATTGATCAAAACATTGATGAAGGATGATGGAGCAATGGTAGGGTTGGAAGATGATGAACAGAAAGAATGTAACCAGGCTGCGTTCCTTATATAGCTTAGTAATGCTCTCACACCGTTTAAAACGATTGTTATTGTTAATATGTTTGTTCTCCGCACCCTGCCACCAAAAAGAGTTCTTCCAAGGCCCGATGAGCTGCTCCTAGCGCCACAGTCTTTAAGCTATTGTGTAAGTAGAACATAATGAGCACAATAAACACCCTAGCTACAAAACAAAGAATTTGCCGAGAACTTTAATCTGTCACATGCGTTACGTATTGCAAAAAAAACCATGGTAAGATTGTCATTTTTACCATGTGCAGGAACTTTTGCTGTCCCTTAAACCGTAAGCTAGCTAGCTTCACAAACGCCGAGTCTAACACATATTGCGTACAGCAAAACAGTAAAGAAATAACAACAAATTAACAGAATGCCTGCGTGTATTCGACGGCGGGAATAGATCAAACCTATGAGAAACAGCTTCTATCAGGAAAGGTTTAATGAGTGCAAAGATTTAGTGGGAGCAGTGTTTGTTCGGGATAATGTTAGTAAGGATATGTGTGTTATCGAGCAACCTGTATTGCTCAGGGACGCATAACATGTCCTGGATAAGTAGCGTAGCAAATATGTGTCGTTATGTTTGTAGGTCTTGCTCCCCGTTCGTAAGGAGGAGGCATATGCGTCTTTGTATGAGTGGAGTGTGTGTTCGTTGATTGTTGTGCAAACTTAGCTTGTTAGTTAATTTACATTTTTGCACATTTTTAGCACAGACGTGCGGTATTGAAGGATTGCAAGATTGTACAAGAAAACAAAAACGGAACAGAAACTAAACCTAAACCCTAAGTTAGCCTGACAATTTGGTTATCAAAGCTATTTTCTTAACGTGCGTGTGTGTGTGTTCATGAGTGAGGAAGACAGAAATAGTATTGTACGCTTTTTGATGTCGCATACCATTTTTTTTCGTAGCAAATACACTAGCACCAGGCAGGATTGTACTATAAACACGAATGCTAGTTGTTAATTGTCAACGTTATGAGTGCGAGTGACAACAAAGGATGGATGAACGGATAATATACATAAAATGGTTACGCTAACCTTTCATCAGGCTAGTGTTGTATGACAATGAGAATTAGGATGGTCTGAGTTTAAATAGTTTGAATCTGCCGCAGTGACTTACAAAGAAGCAGCGTCTTACTTGAGTCTGTATTTATATAAGTATATACAACACGTTCACAACAACATCATTTGCTTTCTCAAATATTTTGACGCGTCTCTGCACCGGCTGAAGCAATCGAAAACGCACAAGGCAGACACTCGAAACGGGCGGTTGGAAATCACTTTAAAACGTAAATAATCATCCACATACTGAGCCATACGACCGAAATACACCCGACACCTGTTTCTCTGTCTGCCTCGGCGATTCAAACAGCGACGCGCCAGAGCTTTCGAATGTGAAGCACGGGAAAGTAAACTCACACTCACAGCGGTAGTTTGAAGGATCACTTTAATCCCATCCATCCATCGATCGTAGTACGTATATTGCATTGCAAATTTAGCGCGAGTGGATACTTGCTAGTGATTCAAAAGTAATCTAACAAATAACGGTGATACTAAAATAAAATTAACCTTTAAAACAAAACAAATGACTGGCTCGCCACGAAAATAAGCTACGATGCTGTGATACCTCGTCTAAATGTAGATCCTTTTCTTTGTCAAAAAAAAAAACACGCATTCATAGGGAAAGCGCAATGTTTAGAAAGGGGAGAAGGAGGAGAAGGGGTTCGTAAATTGATATTGATACTAACAAGAATTACGCAAACTGTATCGATAATATGCATTAAGCTTTTGGAAAAGTGAATTCAATAAACACGTACAATTGACTACACCTATCTAACACAACTAGCTATCTAATCTAACGACCATGAAGAATCTCGTTAGACACTTATGTTGCTATTTGTAACTATCGATCTCCTTACCCGACTACATTCGTACTGCCAACGCGCCAAGCGCCCACTATCTCTTTTACTTGACAACAATCTTTAAACTGAACGAAGTAAAATTAACAAAAAAAAAACGAAAAGAAACAAAAAACACTAATAGAACGTTAATCCTCTGCTCTTGGTTTTGTTTACCATTCTTAAGTAATCGCATTACATTGCTAACTATTCTTTTTGTAAACCTCTCTCTCTCTTTTTCTCTCTCTCTCTCTCTCTCTCTCCATCTATAACTCTTGTTTATGTCTCCTTCTCATCGAGCGATCGTTATCACAGCAATGCTTGCCAATCGTAATATTTGTGTAGATGTATATGTGTGTGTATGTTCGTTTGGAGATGTGAACTGATTTGCACATGCCAAACAGTCTCCTTTCTACGTGATGGTCGTCAGAACTGTCAGAAGGCTCAAGGATCATGTTTTGAACGTCGTTAGGGTTGGGTCGTTTTCATAACTTTGTATTTGTATAATTTGATAGACGTTACATTTCTTACTATAGCATGATGAGGTAGTATTACAGGCATTCGATTATTTGAATACTACATTGTTCATCACGTGTCGCAGTTTTCACTTTCAAGTCAGTTTATCCACAACGGGATCAAACTTTCATAAATAATATGAATTTGCTTTCTTCAAATCAAACTTGTACATTATCACCTTTTCCGAAGCCTGTCGATCAACCCAAAATCATTATAAGTTTTAAGGTGAAAATGAGGTACAGTACTAGACCGATTCGTAAAAAGAAATCGTATGCTAGCACAAGGTAGATCTTTACGGGTTGATTACTACGCACTAGGTACAGTGTAAAGTTATTGAACTAAGCAGATTATCATTCCTATTTGCACAATACCATCAACTTTATAGCAGAGAGAAGAAAATGGTAAAACCAAGTTCGCTTGGCTTATAGCTGTGGGAGCAGCGTGTCCATATTTGATGCAATTGTGCAACCGATCTAGCAAACATTCGGTATCGCAGATGCAAGAATTGCATCAACACCTTACCCCACATTGTCCACAATTCAATGCCTTTCGTTCGTAAGTTCGTTAAATCCTGAAAGTTTGTCACAGTTTGTGCGTGTTTGAGTGTATGTGTGTTTCAATTGTAAGGGTAGTAGGAGGGGAAAGTGATGGTAGGAGCAACCTACGGGGCGGGGAAACCATAGCTATAAAACACTGTCGTTGGGCGTAAGAGTGAACCTAAGTGCTAGTGGTCCAATCGACGGTCCGGCCGATGATCATCACCGCCGCCGCCGCCGCCACCGCCGCTGCCGAGTTGCCGATCGGACATTGACCGATTGAGTGAACGGGATGTTGACTGTGGATCGGTAGGGAAAGGAGTCGTCGAGGCGCGACCAGTAGAGGCGGTAGTGGCACAAGCAACGACAGAGGATCCAGAACAGGCGCCATCGACGTTGGAATCGAGCGTTTGTACTGCAACAGGAGCGCTAAGGGTACGTTCTATCGAACGAACGGCGATTGAACCATTGGTGCCGCCAGCGCTCGCTATGTTCGACGAGGACGATGACGACGAAGACGATGCGGTCACGTGGGAGCGATGTTTCGGTATCGGTATCTTCATGGCTGCCCTGAGCTCGCGAAACGAGAACGGTGCACAACGATTGCTGCGCGCAAGGACGGGACTTTCAAGGCAAGCGGCACCGTCATCTTGTGGCGTGCTGCACGGCGGTGTAAGGGTTTGAGCCGTCGTAAGCGACACAGACGACGATGAGCAACGCGGCACGATGCTGGTGTTGGCGTCGTTCGTAGACTCCAGCTTAGTGCCTTCCTCAACGGCACGCCCCACCGAGGTAACGATGTGATGTAACAATTTGTTGCAGAACCCATCCGCACGTTCCACTGGCAACGGTTCGCACGGTGCGTCACACTTGTTGATGATTTCAAACGAGCTTTCGATCGAGCCAAACGGCTCGCCGATCTCCCAGGTCGTCGCTGGTGACCCCTGGGGACTGCTGACGTTGAAACCGATCTTTACATTGTCCGCGCGCGGCTTGACCACGCTACAGTCACTGCTGCTGTCGGACACGGTGATGGCCGTCGGTGATGGTAACACCGTTGGCGTCGACGGTGCCTGTGGTTGGTGTGGTAGGGTGGAAGTAGACGGCACCTGCTCCTCGATCGTGGACGGCCGGCGAGCGGGCGCCAGTTCGAGCCGCATCATATGGCCCGGTGATTTACTTGGCGATTCGTAGCTCAGCTGGTTATCACAGAGAAATGAGTAATAGTCGGTGGGAAAGTTCGGTGGGCTGCCGCTCTCTTTCGTAATTCCAACCTCTGGCGTTACAAAACTGACAGCTGCAGTTGCATCCGCAACTGGGATCGGCATTTTCACTGCCACCATTGGACTCTTGGGTATCGTGACGCTGGCGGTGGCCGTGGTAGTTGTAGGCATGTTTTTGGTTACGCTCACTACAATCGGAGCAGCACCGGTGGCTGTGCGGAGTTGCACACTCTTCGCTAGCGTTTCCTTCAGGTTCGGATCGCTGCGCATGTTGCGCAGCCAGCGAAACTTAAGCTTCGTTCTACTGCCCGTACCACCCTTACCGTCGGCCACAACAGCAACGGCACCACCAGCAACCTTTGCCGAACCGTTACCAAGCGAAACGCCCGAAAGATTGCTTGCACAGGACCCGTACAGAGCGTTCATCCCTAGGCCGCTATTGCTGCCCCCGGTGGCAGTATGCTTTAACTTCAGCGAGCGCTTCTTCTTCCGCCCCATCGCCAAACCGAACCGTCGAAAAGGGGACGTGGAGGAAGACTGCTTACTACTGCTGCTGCTCGCTACCTTGTCTGCACCTTCGCTACTGGCACCGGACGCAATGATTTTCCCCCCTACCGCGTTCGTCAACCCGTCCACCGTAACACCCATCGATTGCAGTCCGACGGTGGGTTGCTCAGCCGGCAGTGACGATCCTTTGCCGGCCGCAGGTAAAGCCTGAGATTCTTGTAATCCACGACGCCGATCACCACCGGCAGCATCGTAACCGTACGGTAGCGACTTCGCATCGTACAGCATAACCGCTAGGGAGGAACCGCCATCGGGCGACCAGGTTTGATTAAGAACTTGACTGTCGTTGTTGGTGGTGGTGGTGGTGGTGGGTTTACTAACGCTACTACAATACTCGCGATGTTTGGCGAGCTCATTGCTACTACTGTTACTACCCTTACTGATGAGACCACAATTACTACGCGTGAGCAGATAGTTTTCGTTGTCGCTGATGCAACGACGAGGAACGAAGGAAGGGGTGGAAAGGGAAGTGGTGGTGATGGTGATGGTAGTAAGGGTTTCCCCTTCCCCTGCTGCCTCCGTCACCGGCACCACCGTGTTCGGTGATAGTGTTTGGGAAGGAAATCGGATATCGGCGCTACTACTACTACTGGTTTGGTTGGATTTGGTATAGGACTTAGTTGATGTTGTAGTGGTGGTGGTGACGGGAGCGATCGTAGTTGTTGTATACGCGGTTGTTGCTGATGTTGTAGCTGTTGTTGTTCTTGATTTGCACGACACTACTGTTTCACACTCACCGGATTCCCAACCTTCCTCTCCTTCTTCCTCATCCTCGACCGAGTCCGTGCCGGAAATTTCCTCAGAGGAGCCACCGGAATGGTTAAGCTGCTGCTGCTGTGTCTGTCGATCAACATCCGGTGGGTTCATGGCGATGTTGCAATAAATGCTGCTATTTTGCTGACTGTTTCCCAACGACGAACGATTGTTGATTACGGCTGCTTGATGCTGTTGCTGTTGCAGCGGTGGCACTTCGTTATAGTTAGGCACCAACGATTGATTGTGATTTGACGGATCCATCAAGGCGGTATGATGCCTTTGCTGGGGTTGCTGCTGTTGTTGCTGTGTCGCTTGCTGTTGCTGCTGCTGCTGCTGCTGCTGCTGCTGCTGCTGCTGCTGCTGCTGGTAGTGTAGCTGGTGATGGTTGTTCGGTGTTGCGTACAGCTGTTGGTTTCCATCTGCCTGCGGCTGTGGCAATGGTGGCAGTTTGCGGCGGGCATCCAAGCATTCGGAATACTTACCACTTGGTTTAAGAAAAACTTGCACCTAAAATTTGTTTCCAAGGTTAGAAAAGACAGAGAGGAGATTAGTTTGCCGCTGGACGACTTGCAAGATGCACTTTCAAGGGCAGTTTTCGACGTACCTGTTCGGGGCACTTTCTGGCGTTACCCTTATGGGCATCATCAATCTCCAGTTTGTCTAGCGTCAGCACCAATCTACCCTGGGAGTCGTCTGTGATGGGTGGCGGAGGAAAAGTGCCGAAAAGAAAACGTATTAGCATCGAACACATTTCTCATTCGCCCCATACTCACAGTTTGCAGCATGTTCGACGAAGAACGTGTTAAACCAAAAGTGCCATCCCTTGTCGAGCTTGGTGCGACCGAACTCAATCTTTACGTCGCCTTTCAGCGGCATGCAGCGATCGAGTACGAACAGAATGTGATCAGCGGAGCGCTGAAAATCCACCAGCGGCAGATGATCCTTCGTCCCTTTCAGCTTGATCGAGCCCGATTTGAGCGGCACATCGACGGGACTAATGCGCAGTTCGAGTATCTGTCGAATCGTGGAGCGGTGTAAGCGGTGAAACCGGTGAGAGTTAAACCAATGCAACACAATTGAAAAATTGAGAGGTATTTCATACTTACATAAAGCGACACTTCCTTGTACTTTAGATTGTTGCGCAGCAGCTGCTCGTAGTAATACACGTAACGGCGTTGCGACGGAATGGTAACACCTTTCTTATCCTTTGTGCGCTTCTCTGCGTAGTACGTCAACGCCTCGTTGGCCGTCTGGAAGGCGTTGGTATACAGCAGATAGCAGCAGATCATGGTTCCTAAAATAGCCGGATAAATGCATAAAAATAATTTTGATTATGTTGCTTCTGTTGTTGATAAAAACATTCGTGGTTAATGCTGAACCAATCATATGCCTTTCGCCACATTACCACTGAGAAGTACTAACAACGAGAAGGTACTTCGAGATACCAAAATCATACAATTATAGTAGAAATGTGACGGAAGTTCCTAAATGTTTTTACTAAATTTACTTCCACGCAAGACATGTTTGATATACACATTGAAAGTGTGTAAAACAGTAACACAGAGTCCGTCTGATAGAAAAGTATGCATAATTTCGAAATAAGTTCTGCTTAGCATAATGCATTTAGCTGGATTATTTATGTGGTTTATTAAAAAATATCATCAATCTTCTTCTCAATCAATTCAACTACTTAAATCTTTGTTAATATCGCAATCGATGTGCACAGTGTGGTAGATACGAAATGAGAAACAATCGCATTGAACATTTATCGTTTAACACACGCTTCTCCCTTCACAAGGCACACCCAACCATTGGCGAACCGAACAAAAAAGGTGTGTATCAAACGTGACAATGCACGATAATGAGCCGGGTCGATAGAGAGAAACCTCCATACTTCTACTCCATTAACGGTGAACCGTTTTATCAATTTCCTCTAGCTCTAGACTCCGAGAACATCCTACATCTGTTACCGTCCCACGGAGTGCATTCTTGTTAACGATTCAAACCGTGAAGGAACGTACACCGGGTGTTGCGTGTTAGTGCTTCTAAACTCCGTCAAACTTTGAGAACAAAAACACTAAAAGGCCAATCGGTATCAAACGTTTGCTTTTGCATAACATCGCGTGGAGATGGTGTTAGTAGAACGATTGTTTTAATATACATACGAAGGAAGTTAGAAACAAGAGAAGATCGTCGATAGTGGTGGTACAAAGCGCAGCGGAAGAAAACTTACCCGTGCGGCCTTTGCCGGCCTTGCAGTGGATTGCCACGACGTGCGACCTGTCGGCACTCAGGAAACTGTGCACATCTTTGCAGAATTTGTTAATGAGCTCTATATCCGGCGGGTTGTGGTCTTTGAACGGATACAGGTCATAGTACTGCAAAAGAAAGAGGAAAGTAATTCACATTAGCAGTTGATGAGATATTTCCAGCAGAACCAAACTAGAAACCAGCTTAGGTAGGGCTTTTTTGGTTGGAATAAATCGTCCAACAGAAAGTATTTATCAGTCGTTGCATTCGAAAAGCAACACACCAGGGCCGTTAATTACATCGATCCATCATCGTACAAAGTTCGGTGAAGCGTATTGAAGTTGTGGATTATTCGATCGATAAAATGCAATCAAAATGTTTATCGTGTGTAGAAAGTTTTGATAAATTTCAAACAAAACTAAGCATCAAAAGTTGTTTGAAATCATTATTAATATTACATTATTCCATGTAACACACACACACACAAACGCACAGCCAGCAATTCATTTCCTGATACCAGTGCCGTGAATAGCCTGAAGTACAGTAATCTGACCTTCAACCAAACACACCCCCTTTCGCGGCGCGAATGTGCCTGGGAATCAGCTGCTACACGTCGGTTGGGGAGTCACATTTTTTCCCCACTCCTTCGCACCCGCGTACACATACACACATTATTTACGTGGGCGAACGAGGACGGTTTTGAACCGAACCATCTTATAATCGCATCAACTTGACGAGTGCGCCAGCAACCACCAACAGCAGCCAGGGTCTGATGAGAGCAATCCACAAACGTCATCCCGGTCGACGGGGTGGTAGTACAAGACGCGAAAGGCAAATGGGTAGAAGCGACACAGGCGACAGCAGATTGTGCATCGTGTTGTTTTATTGCATCGACGCAAGTGGCAGTAGACCGGTCGCGCGCAACACAACACACACGTCGCCGCCATCATGCCCGGGATGTCTCACAAAGTGATCGTTTTAAAAAGGACTGACATTGTGTACAGGGGAAGAGGTGATGGTGTGATGTGGTGTGGAAAAAAAATGAACGATCTGGCAGTGTCAGGAGATCAGCAGAGCGGACAACACGCTTTGCATTGGGCAAGATAAACGGCCCCGAGCCCCGGGCCTATACCACTTGCGGTGTGTGTGTGTGTGGGTTTTGCCGCTTTTTTATTTGCTTCCATCCACCATCCACCACCACCTGCAATCGCAATACGCACGATCGAGGAACAAATTTGCATGTTTAAGCACATTGTGATCGCTTGCATAATCGCATCAAATACACAGCCTTTTTAACTTAATGTGGTAGCGTTGCGTTTACGGGCGCCCTCCTCCGAGTATGCGAAACGAGTACGAGAGAAAGAGCGCGGGAGATCGGTGCAGGATCGGTAGCGTGCGGAAGTGTTGGCACCAAGCTGCTGCACGTAGCACCGTTGCAACACGATCGAAATATCTGACGTTTGGTTGATGTTTCGAAGTGTGTGAAAAGTTATTAAACCTGATCGAGAAAGATAAATGAAGGGCATTGTTATTTTCAAAATTTGAACTTCGCTAGTATATTAATTGACAAAAACTTCCGCTATTCTTAAATAGACAAAATGTTTTACTTTTTAAATTTACATTAACTTAATAGACCTTACATGGCAAAGCGGCCATAAAACGATGCACAAAACAAAAAAAAATCACAATCATCATCGTGAGCGATTTTTGATTCCGTGCCAAACCAAACCCACGGAGGATAGTAGCAGAGGTGGCCGCGCAATATGATGGCCCGCGGGACAATTTTTGGTGCACCGCCAAAACACAACCGTTTCGCAAACTCACGCATCAGCTTGTTTGCAAATACTTTTCCAACTGTGATTGGAGAAGAAAATGTTGTTCGCAGTTTCGATCAGCTTCTCCAAACGATAGAATATAAAATCGTTAATCGAAACCTCTCTTTGAGGATTCGAATACTATTCGAATGCTCGAATACTATATTCGAATTTCGAATTATATGTAGCTCTTCTTGATCAGTTACATTTCTTTTATTATAAACATATTATTTAATCTGCTACTACAATCTTTTTGTTTTTTTTTTCAAAAAACTAATTTAATTTAAAAAAAAACCGATTAAATCATGTTTGTTATAAGAATTCCATCAATCACGTCAATAGAAAGGTAAACAAATCACTGCCAATTTGAACATAACAATAAAAACAACGTTATAAACAGTCCTGAAACAACGTTTCACTTCACTCGCGTTGTTTACATCTACCACCGTGCATAATAACAGCTTCCGACGATTTCCAAGACGGGCATACTCTAAAATGATTCGCCGGAAGTTTGCCAAACGGAAAAGCAATGTTTTGTCTACCCTTATGTTCCAGGAAGTTCCAACTCGCTGGCTAATTCTTTTGCTTCTGATGCTGATTTCTTGTTGCCTCTTCCGAACAGAAAATAAACTCAACTTGAGTGGGTGTTTTTGTTTCCATCGTTAATATCGTGTTCACAGGCAGCCCCATACAGTGATCAGCTACGAGGGGGATGAAGACCGAAGGACTTTTCCACTGTTTGATTCGATCGCAAATCAAGATTGAAATATGAAATCAAGCACGGTTGGAAATGTTCGGGCCAAATGGTTTAGCTTCGGGTGCAAATAAGCAGAAAATCATTTCAGCTTCTTTGAAATGTGAGAAACGATGTTTGTGTCGAAAAACAAATGCCTAAAATAATGCCCGTTTTATGGCTTTCGACCATTAACCAAAGCAGTGATATCGACACAACGTTCAATGCCAAGCGAACGTTATGAAGGTACATTGTCATATAACGTTAGCTGGTATGCCCCTCAACTGCAGAATCCTACGTGAGACGACGGCGTGCGCAGCAGCGCGGGTCGCGATCGATATTCAAAAATAAAATGTTAATTGCTCATCGTTTTGTATCCGTCTCGACGATACGTTCGACTGCAACGACGACGACGACGACGGAAATTACCAGTGGTGGAGTTGTTTGGAGTTTGCTAGCAACCAAGCAATTATTCTGGCTGCTACTGGAACAGAGCACCAGCCAGCAACAACTCACACCCTTCG
This sequence comes from Anopheles farauti, assembly GCA_000473445.2. Taxonomy (NCBI): domain Eukaryota; kingdom Metazoa; phylum Arthropoda; class Insecta; order Diptera; family Culicidae; genus Anopheles; species Anopheles farauti. The sequence continues at coordinate 5,370,930 of KI915042.1, read as the reverse complement.
TAAATCGCGACCACCTCCTACGCGTCCCAGTGAGGACTGGGCTGGAAAAGGTGCTCATCTCTTTTCCTAGAGTCTGCTGCTCTGTATGCAATTACCACAGTGCACGCAAAACAAAAAAAAAAACAAACTCGGCTCGACTATCCACATAAATTAATTTAAAATGCGAACATTTTACACATCTTTAGTTCAAGGTAATCTCTTTTTACATTCCTTAACACGTTTAGATGTCGAGATGGTATGAGGTGTATATTAAACTTCTGTTTATGGTATATGTTTAAACATAGTAGAGACAACTATTAATCAGCTAAAACAAGAGTACTTTAATGTAAACTCGATAAAATCAGAAACATTCTTGATAGATGTGCATAAATAGTGGCGTTGGTTTGCTGTGTGATAGTACCGATTGAAAGAAACGATTAAGATTATTCAGATTATTTCAGATAGCGGAATATAGGAAAATGAACAATGCAATTCTCACATCAAGATGTAGAGGAAAATTTGGCGAATATTAGGTAGAGAGAAAAAAATAAAATATGGGTAGAAGAATGCCTTGATAAGCCCGACACTTACGAATTAAGCAAAAACAAGTTGAAAAATGAAGACTGAATCACGATAACTATATATGAATTCGAATAAATTATCTAAACAAGAACGAATCGTGAATTGGAATCAATAGATTAGGTTTAACATACATTGTGAACTATTTAATAATACAAAATTGTTGAAAACGTCCTGTTTTGCAAACGTACAAGTAAAGAAATATTTATTCCTTTCCAATAAAATTGACATAAACATTAGCGGCATGGGTACCTATTTTGTGTCGTTCACTATAGATATAAAAACCATAGAGACTTCCAGGAAAACCTTCGCAACTTTGACGATAGCCTAGCAACAGCGGCCCCACATAACAAGACCCACAAGCAGACATACGCACATTTCTTCCCAACCCATTCATTCGGGGGTGAGGAGAGGTTTGTGTACCATGCCGGGAAGCGTGATAAGGAAAATCATTCAATCCTTCAATTAAAACCCGACGATGAGTGGATTCACAGAATCACGACAATTTTCGCCCGTTTTGCACCCATAGCAACAGCAAAAGCTGTCGACGGGTGGCATCGATTAGCGCAGCGTTTAGCGTACCATACCATCAGCATCATCATCATCATCGCCATCATCACAACCGGCGTCGAAAGTCATTCGAAAGCCGGCCGTCCTCAGACAAACGGTGCAGCTGCAGTCAACGGAACAATGCACGCTTGCTACTACTACATTTCCTCACCGCCGCTCCCGCAAACGATCACAGTGGAAGCAGAGATCGTCATCGTCAACACCACACCATCGTAAGCATCACACCAGCCGGAGGGGAGCCCGCGTCGAGAATCATGATCATGATCGTTATCGGATCGGAAGGAGACAGACGGTCGGTCGAGTCGAGTGTCGGAAACAATGAGCATCTCAGCGGCAGTGCATCGTGTCTCCGCGCTTCCCCTGCCACAATTGAAACGTGCAAATTATTTGATTGTAAAATCATCGTTATCGCGATAATTGATTGAGCGCTTCTGCCTGGGTGGGAGTGTGTTGAGGCAACGAAATCCCTGTAACGGAGTGCAATTGCATCTGGTAACACACATTTCACACATTTACAGTACCGCCAATCAACGCCCCCTTCCAAAGTCGCCGCGCTACGAACGAACTCGATAGATGCGAACGTTCTCCCTTCGCGGGTTGACTGTCAAGGTGGGTGTCTCTACAATGGGGGATATCTCCTACCGATGTGACCGTGGGAGGTTTTTGACCTATTCCACCGCAGCAATTATTGCACCCAACTAGGCGCGGGGTAAAAATTACACAAGAAAAATGACATCAAACGGTTGACAAAAGAGAGAGGGTAAAACAAGAAACTTTTGGTTTTTATAAGTTTCATAACTAAACTTCCTGGTGCAAGTAATATTACTCTACGTAAGAAACTAAAAAAGATTATTAACTATAAAGCAACACACTAAACCCAAAACATTATTGAATGATTTTGTCCAAAACATTGGGTTAAACAAAAAAAATCATAAAATGTACCAATTTTAAACCTGTTCAGTTAGTGATGTGTATGTACATAAAGGAGATAGAAAGTTGAAACTTCGAGCGAAGCTTCTTTCACAATCCCTTTCCAGTTACCTTAAAACTGTAGAACATATTGAATCTATCGCTAAAACCAATAACAAAAAAATCCAAGCTGTAGCAAACGTCAGTGGACACTTACCGGGAACAAATTTTCTCCGATGTACGAACGCTCCGCGCACAGGTTGTACACTTTGTACTTCTTGTCGTGCTTCTCGTTGAGGAATTTCTGCACATCCTCGCGGTTGTTCCGGTAGATAGCCTCCATGTTTTCCGCGGGGTAACCCATGGCGATGATGTTGGGGGTAATATCTGGAATAGGACGCAAAAGCAGAGCATACTACGGTTAAAAAGTTTTGCTTTTCACATGATTTTTTTTTTCTGTGTACAATTGCATACTTGATTGTATTTTTTTTTCAGAATTATTAGGCGAAATTTTCTACTCTGTGCATCATCCTTCAAAGCGCATGCTAAATGATCGCCAATTCGATGGACCACTTTCTACCTTGCCAGGCAATTCGCCCTGAAAACAGGTGTAAAAATGTAAATGTCTTACTCTGTCTCTTTTTCTTCTGTTCTCTCTCTATCTCTCTCACACACACACACACGCAGCGGGTGGGTAGAATATAATTAGTATTATAATTGCGTAGTCGAGTTGCAGATTACAGCACTACTTATGCTAGTGTCCCTCACTCCCAACAAGCACCACCACACGCAGATCATACTTGTAACTTTGTGCCAGAATGTTTTAACGCCGCGAAGGTTTGCACATTATGTGTACCGGTCGTAAGCATCGGTGGTACTATGCAGAAAGCTATGTTAATGTCGAACACAGCGTGAAAATACAGCTGGGTAGTGTTCAAGCTCAGATCATCCGGACCACCGGTGCGCGAGCATGTACGATAATGGAAAAAAAATAATCACATATCATCAATAGTACGGCTCAAAGGAACGGTAGCAAAACCCCCAGCCCCCACCTCAGTGCTGCACACACACGCACATAAATGCATGCTACTGCATTTCATTTTAATTGTATCTCGCTTAGACTCCTCCACCCGTTCTCGGGTCGTTCTTACCGAAGGTGGTGCCTATTGGGTGGTGCTGCCAACCGAGGGTTTTATTTTTATCCATTCTTTTCCTTTACCAATGCATAATGCATAGCACCAGCAAGCAAGTGGTGAAGATATAATTTGCATACTTAATTGCCTCTGATTAGCACATAAATACACCGAGACACACATACGCGCGCGCAAGCACACACACACACAGACGGACTTAAACCAGGGTGAGCGAGGTGAATTATGAAGTGCAATATTAAGACGGTTGGAGGAGAGGTTTGAATTTTGAATGCCTCTTATGAATGCAACAAAAAATAGACGAAATGAGCAACTAGAAACGCCAGCATGGCATACGCTAATATGGGTGCCACTTGAACACCACACACACACACATGGTGGTTTAAAGATTAGTTCTTATATCTGTATTTTATTTTTTACACCTTTTGAATTCCATTGTCTAGATCAGACCGTCAATGTGGGATGGGGACAGCAATTTTCTTAATTCGTATCTTTCAAATTGTTGAAAAGCGACCAAAACAGTATTGTAGTAGATATTATACTTATTTATTAATGTTTATGTTTAAATAAAATGGTAAAACAAATGCTAGCAATCATCTAAAATCATTTGATATACGATCAAGAATATTATAGCTGAATAGTAGTTAACTAAGATAATTTTGTAATTTTTATCTTACACTGTTTCTAAAGATGCAAAAAAGAAATTTTATCGAAATTTCACAACAACTAAACCACAACGGAATAAATTAAACTTAAAATTACACACTGAAAGAGTTGTTCTTTAACAATCATCGAGTGAATTTGTAGTCGGCTGGCTTTTTGTTTCGAAAGGAATATTTTAAAGGATTTCCCTTAAGTGGGAATGTCAGAAATTAAAAATGACTAGACCGACTGTGGAGACAAAATTCATTCTTCCAATTATTAGTTGAATACTACTTTAAAAATCATACGGTGACGATTAAAATCAAATGCTTTTCTGTTTGCTGTTACACCAAGTTATCATTTTACTGTTGAGCACAAAATACAAGCCATAAAATAATAAATCAGAACATTGTATCCAGCAGGAATTGAAAAAGGTTCGTTTCACATCAATCTTGCAACCGTCAACCGCAACAACAACAACAACAACAACAACAACAAAGCTCAATCCCTTTACGTGCTACACAAGTTGGCGAAATGCAAATTAAAGTCCACCGCGTAACAAGGGTGCGTTTGGCTTGATGATCTATTATCTGCGATCGGGCGACCGACAGCATGCTCAATTAATACTAATTAGAAGTAGGCGCCTTTTTACCTTGTGTGTGACATTTCCCACTCCGATAATTCCTAAACCACCCATACCACTCGCTCTCTAAACGATCGTAGCACCATTTCCAGCAAACGTGTCTGTCGCCCCCTCCAAAGCCCTCTCTCTAAGTCAAGATTTACCGCGAGCTAACCGGTTTCGCGGTCCAGCCCGGCCCCCTTCGTTTCGATGAAAAGCATATGAGCACGCGCTCGCACGCGCGCGTTTGGCCTCCGCAGTTTTCTCTCTCAGCTGGGCACTACACTTTGTCCCTGACCGAAACACGATCAGGTTAACCCTCGGTCACCCTCCTGTTCTCCGTCTGCTAGCTAGTGCGCTGCTGCCGGTTCTTTCATGCACCACAGCCAAGTGTGCGCACATGACGAGATTTATTAGCCTGGCTAGAAGACCTCGAACGCACATGGTTCAGAGGTGCTGCCAAGGGGTTTTCAACGATAGTAGAAAATCGTTTCTTTTTTGTTTATTGTCACCGTTGCTCCCCTGCCATAAGGGCATTAGTCGCCTTAGCCAACGCGGACACATTTGATAATGATACAAAGACGCAATCGAAGGACCACGATGTGTTCAGCTATAAACTTGCTTACCAGTGCAAGGCAACGGAGGAGTTAAAACTGTCGTCCAATGATGAAAAATAATATATGAAATATTTTGTAATATTTGGGCAAATTAACCGTGGCCCAATTTGTGAATTGCCATCACCATTCTTAATATCAACATCTTATTATCCCTTTTGCGCTAAACTAGGTTAAATTTGGTTGTGACAGATTATGCACAGGTTGAACTACATTTTATCATAAACTTACTCACAAGACTATAAGCAAAATGACTTACATTCCTCGACATGACCCATACTAAAATAACTTATGGTACAAAGTATTTTTTTTATACGAGGTATGTTGAGTAGGTTTTTTTTTATAAAAAAGAGAAAAACGCTCGCACTAAAATTTAAAAAAAATTATCATATTTATCTAAGACATTTTGCAATCAATAATCAAAAGAAATTAATTCATTTTTATGAATGGAAATAAAGACGCAATCGTAATCTAAATCGATGACATAATATACATGCTTTCGATTTTTCCTAAAAGATTAAGCAAGAACGAAATACATAGTGAGATGAGTTTAAACAAGCGAAAAATAAATTGAAAATAATGTTTGCAATCCATCGAAGGTGAACCACTTAAGGAAAATGTTGATTCTGTATTTCTTTTCACATAAAAACATTAGAAAACACTAGAATTGGGGATACAGAAAATTATTACATATTTGATTGGCAATCCAATATTTATATGAATAGCAGTTCTATCTAAATGATTCAGAACTTTTCAGTTGTATAAAAAAAAAACTATTGGTCTTTAAGGCAATCGTTGAGATTAAATTTGCATAGCAAAAAGCAAAAGAAAATTCGTTACATTGCTTCAGCTGATCAAATCGCCGCACGGTGCAGCTTTTACCGTAAGCCGCGTCGTAGTAGCGAGCGGAATGAGGTAAGTTTTGGCCGACATTCAGTCGATGAGAACATGACGTTGCACGACCGCATAGACACACATATGCACAGGCCGCATATAAACACTGTGTCTCAAGGCCAACAACAACATTATGAGCAAAGTAATGATCGATCAAGCAACACACTATGCCCGCAACACGATCGAGTTTTTCCCGTGCAGTCAAGCAGAGGTCTATGACCGATTCTACGGTTGGCATTGGAAAATGGTGTCCATTCGAGGGCAGTGGAGGTATAGTGGGCTTGCCGCAATTGAACACGTCTTACAGAGCACGGGTCAATATGGACCGCAGAAAACTGGATTTGAAACCCAAATAAGTAGGAAAAGTAAGCTTATTTTAAGATTACAGGTGCACAGGTCTAAAAAACATACAATCGCGATTGTCAGATCATGGTGTAGCATGCAAAAATGTTGAGTGCATGTTGCAAAAATCGAGCAGCAGTAAATGTTGCCCAACGTAAGAAAAAAAAACCAACAACCTATAGACCAAACTAAAAGCAAAAAGGAAGTAACGAAAATGAAACAAATGCAGCCAGTTATATTGCAAGTACAGCATTCATCATATGCTAGCCAAAAAAAGCCCGATCCGGCCCCCAGGTCTGGCATAGAGTGATATCCGTTTCGTTACGAAGCACATTTGCCAAACCGCAGCAAAAAAGCACGACATAATCATGTCCCATAGTAGGTCACTGCCGGTTGCTTCCGGTACTCAGCAGGGCAACCGAATAACGTAAACGTCAGCAGGACATCAGGAGCGTAGAAGAAAACGCCACAAAACGCACGTACCTCCGACTTACATACGTGCACACACTTCAAAAGCCGACTGTCCCAACGACAACCGCTTTGTGCAGCAGCGTTATTGCAAACGTAATCAGCCGCACTTTGTAAGCGCGCACCATATTTATAATTCGTTTGTTTTTTTTTCATCACACAAAAGCAACACCAGAGTTCACGGCGTGAGGTGATATGAAAAGAAAACCAAAACAAACCCATACGACGGAAATCATAGCAAATATACACTTCAGCGTAAGCGGGACAATGATTTATCAGCCTAGAAGAAGCAGTCCTAGATCGTTAACCCTTGTGTTCGCATGCACACACTTGCTATCTTTTGTTGCTTTTATTCTTTTTAAATGTAGAACCTAATGTGTCCTCAAGATTAACATGTATATAAACATTTCTTGTTTTATGATTTAATTTATAACCCTGGACTGTATTAAGAATAAAAAACTTAAAAAAATGCGTCATCTTTATTTTTGTAGAACAAACATAAACCCCTAACCTATTAATGGCAGTAGATAACTAGTTCCATCGGAGAACAGGCTGTTATAATTCAGACAATTTGAAGCTGGAAGAACCTCATCAGTGGATTGTCGATCAACAATGATCGTGAATGTAAGAAACCTAACAACCCTCACCGGATTGTGTACAGAGCAGTCCTGTGAGGAGTGGCCTATATCTATACCACTCCAGTTTTTCAATCACACGTTGGTAATCTGGGAATGTTAAGAGAAAGGCTAGAGGATATTTTAGTCGACAAGAATCCGACAATTCCCAATGGAAAATCCCATGACTCTAAGAAGATCAAAGGAACCCCTATGTGATTTTATCTGCACTTTATGAGAAAAAAATCGTTTAATCAAAGATTTTCTATGACTTCGTGTGAAATGTTTACGTTTAAACAAGTTTGCTGTTTAATTAAGGGGTGTCGAAAAAAATATCTAAAATGTTTTCAAAAAATAAAAATAAGCCCAAACACTAAGCGCTTGTACATTTTTGCCGGTTTTTTGAATAAAATGTTTTCAAACGATTCTAGTTAACAGCTGTTTGTTTTTGGTTTTAAGTGTCTTGCATTTTTTTTTTCTTCTTACAATTAGATGCATCATATCACTCGACATGGAAAGATCGTTCATCTCCTCCTCCACGCTGATTTAATATAATTGCTCCCCAAGGGTTATCTCTATCCCATGTGTAATCGATGAACCCTTACGGGTTTTCCTCGCGCATGACGTAAGCATCGGAATTTACTGAGAATTGCAGAAGCCGCTCACAGTCCGCGGTTTCGCTTGCTGATAGCACGCGTCTCCTCCTCTGCTGCGTTTGTAACCGTTCGGCGGTGTGTAAGCGCGGCCATCCGCACTATCGCGTGTGTGTAATATTACCTCGTGCGATAAGCTAAATTTCGCGTGCCACGACGCGCTAGTAGTAACGCCGATACCAACGTCTCCCCCATGCCTCTCAACCAGGCTTATAACACTTTCACTACAGTCTCATCCAGCCAGCCTGGATGAAGGTGTCTCCCGTTTTTGGCACACGCGATCCGCAAGTGAATCGATCGATTCGCCCATTTCGCGGACTCAACAACTCTTACAACTTCTGCTGTTTATGTTTCATATGTTGCAAACTTATGCTTTGGGGAGTTTAAGCGCGTACCGCCTACAACCTAACGCGAATCGTGTTGAAAGATGATTTGGTGGGCAGCGATTGAATTATCAAAAACCGAGGAGAGGTGATTTCCTCAAGAGACGCCGCCTCCTTTGAACGTATGCGATACGCGTGCGCGAATTATTTTATAAGCACCGGGGGCGATTCACGATTGGCGAGGGCAAAACCGAACGCAATTGTTCGTACACCTAAATATGCTTTCGAATTAAAATAATTGCGTCACCCCGCTGCAATGCAAGCGTTATCACCGTTTGTTGGGCTGTTCTGGGCGCGCGCATTGTAAGCACTTCAAAGAAAGTCAAAGCAGAGTGAAGAGTTGTCTTTTTTGTGTTTTTGTTGCCTGCATTTAAAGGAAGCGATTAGCGAGGGGTGAGGTGAATGGGTGTTAGTCGGCAGCTGGGCGAAGAAAACACTCATTATCGAACACGACTAATTCTATGTTTTTTTTTAAATAATTAGAATATCACCTGAATTTTTGGAATCAGCGAAAATCTTCCCGGAGCAGTCGAGTTTTCTGATCTCGAGGAGCATATATAAAATATATGTTATATCTTAACAAACCAAGCATGGCTTGTTCTAAAGTCAAATTAAATTTTAATAATCGACAAGTACAAACCCTTGTAACAAAAACACGTCAATAGTCTCTAAAGTTGTGGCTATTATAACCAAATTTTTGGGGCATGAATGTAAACAAACATGACAGTACGAACGTTTCGACATTTTTGCTTAAATTCACTGCTGCGATTTAGAAATATTCTCTAAATATTGAATTACTTTTCACCCCGCTGCCAAAATCGCTAATCGGTTAGCAACTGCTTTAGGTTCTCAACAATGTTTCGTAGGTATTCAGAGCCACCCTACTTCCCGTCCTTGCTCCCTGGAATCTGTTGATAGTATTTCATTAGAACTATATATGGTAACAAAACTAGCCAAGTTTTTACACAATTAATAAAAAAAAAATAATTCTAAAATGCTCGGACAAAAAAAGGCAAACCTTTCTTTTAACTGCGATCGGTTTAAAATTTGTTTCAATTTCCTTTTTAAAACTACTTGCCTACATAGGACTTTTTAAAGAAATATCCGGCTAAAAAGGATTAAAATGTATCATTATATCCTTGAACCATGTTCGTATATATGTTGTTATAAATGAAAATAGACAACAATTATTCATCAGTAATATTTTATTTCACCAAAAAAACCTCTGATCCACTTATAGTTCTTTGAGATATTTATCTGATTTCAAAAGCAGTGTGAAGCAACAAAGAAAAGAAATTACATTACAAGAAACTCCCGAGAGGAATTGTTCCAGAAGAACCCATATTGCATTTACTGGTGGCACGAGTGCTCCCAGATGCCGATGGAGTCTTTCCGGTTCCGATCGTCATCGTCGTCGTGGTCGACGTCGTCTAAAAATAGCACCACCCCACGTAATGCGTAATGCGCGCGTGTGGTGCCTGCCCTGCTGCTGCTTTTTATGTGTGACAAAAGTCGTGAAGGTCGTACTGGTGACCGACCGGAAAAAAAACTCTCGTTTTGCAATTGTCCGTGAAAACGTACATTCCGTTCCTTCCCTCGGGATTACATCTTCGCAGATGGTACGATCGTGTTCGTCTTCTTCCATTTTTCCTCCCCCGGTGCCCTGCGACCCACGATGCAATTTGTCAACTGTCATAATTGAAATGGCATGCGAGAAAACAAAATAAAAAAAAAAACATGAAAACCAAAGCAACAAATGCAAGGATTTGAAGCGGCTTTCTGCGGCAACATCCGTCGCAACCGCCCTCGCCCTCTTCAACATACAAACACATTTGCGCTTTTCGTATGGGTTTGGCATCAGCGAAATTGCACATCCGCTTCGAGGGAGCGTGAGATCGTTGACCTGGGCCGCATTGAGAGATGTTGGTGGTTTGGTGTACCAGCAAAACGATTGTTGAATTGCGTTAAATGGAAACGAGCGTTTCCATTGCCGCCGGGGAAGAACATTCGCGCGATCCTTGGCTTTGTATTCCACAGGGCGAGTCACAAAAGGAAAAAAAATGCATGTTGAAGATGACATAAAGAGGCTTTGGATGCATACGTAAGATAAATTGTTTAAACTCACTCTATATCTGACCTAAGATGAAAAGATCATCGCGAATCCGATGCTTCGAGCTGTAACGCTTTTCACTATACAGATACAGTAGCAGTCACTCATTTCGGGACACCTACAAATTGGACTATTTTTTATCTTTGAATGCCCCGTAGTCAGGCATAGAAAAACTTAGCGAAACCAAACCTGAAGAACTAGGGGCTTCTACTACTCATCACCTACAAATCTGCGCTAAAAAGAAACACAAAAAATGTCTCATAGAAAGAAAAATAGAAAGAAGAAGCAGAAAAACGCATGCTTTTGTCGCGAGCATTCAATTCCGGACAGCTGCAAATCGGACGAACACTTTGCATTTGCGTTCGTCCTAGTAATTCTTAGAAACATGTAGTGGCATGAAACATCGTCAGAGTGATTGCCCTTCTTCTCCTCTTTACGGACATGCATAACAAAGGCAAAAAATCGTGTGTGAGGAGTAAAATAGCAAGAAAAAGCAGACAAAGCTTTGCTGTTGAGCACGCGTTCAATTTCGGACGATTTACTATCATAGATTTTTTAGGTAAAATGGAAAAAAATGAACTAGTATCTCCAGTAGAAGTATTCTGCACTGTTAGTAGCCATTTCATAGTTGACTGTGATAAATCACGCCGATAAGCAAACTCAATCGGTCAGGAAATTTCGTGTCGAAAGTCATTTTACGTAAATTATGAGAACATTTTCGTTCATATGATGATAAACTTTCCTAATATTGTATGAATTTCCAAATACATCAGCCCGATCAAGCTGACGGATTTTACTATCCCACAAAGCCATCGGTGCCAGTTTCGAATTGGATCTCAGAACAGACAGCAAATTTTGGAGAATATTGCCGCTCTCCATACTCGTTTTACTCAGAAAGGAGGTTATTTTGATATTGGGACTGGTGATGATGATGATAACCCACCTCAAGGACACTGAAAGTGTTGAGGTACGGGCAAGTTTTTTTTTACAAAAGTCGACGAATAATAAAATGATGTTGGGTCGCTTTGGGACACCAACCAAGCACATCAAGCACAAAAGATTAAAAAATGCCCAGGATCGAGTAACCGTTGCGTGTATTCAAAATCAAAACCCACCGGTGAGGCCGACAGCAGCAAAAACAACAAAAAACCTGCCTTTCTTCAATTCAAGCGAAGTGCAAACGGCTCGTGCCCGCCCGGTTATCGCGCCGATAGTGTCGCATTCGTTTAACACAATAGGCAGGTGTGAAGTGCAGTGCAAACGATATGCGTCTCCAACGCCTCCTCCACCCAGGGACTTTACAAAAAGAAACTCGAAAGGATTTCCAATCAAAGCATGCATGTTAGTTTTGTAAGACATTTGTCAAATAAAATAAAAAAAATACTCACACGAAAGGTCCAAATTGAAGCCATTCTCGGTGTAGCGCTTCCGCTGCCCGCTGACCATCTCCCGGATAATATTCGGTCGGTTAGCCATGTGGCCGGCCGTGTGGAGCGGTTTCCTTGCTTGATGTTTTGAATTGCGCGATACGAGGAGAGGGTATTGCAGATTATTGCACACTAACTCCGGGGAGGGGGTTGCAGCAACCCGGCGAGTTTTTTTTCACACTATTTATCGATCGTATGTGTAGGTTGTTACGGTGAAAGGACCGGACCAATCAGGCCCTAACCTAACTTTGGGGCGCGGTGGTGATGGGCTGCGATCGTTTCGTTGAGCGTTTTGTTTGTTGCGACACCTTAAGCTTTCCTCCGCCGCTTCCATGCGCTTGTGTGAGTGTTCCTTTCTTTACGGCCCTGAGGGTGGGTTTCATGTGCGGCTTTGGTGTTTCCATCCGCTAGGGGGCCGCCGCCGCCGCCGCTGTTAGAACCGCTGTTTTGCTAGCAAAGAGGAGCAATTCTCTTTCCGCGAGAGGAATTCAACAGCGAAATTGGGTTCGCTGACAGGCACCAGAATGAAATGAAACATAAAATAGAATCTCACATAGATAAGAAACACGAACACATTAACACCTACGGTAGCACTAGGATACAATCGATTGACTGTGTTTCACTTGCAACGCTCGTGAACCGGACTGACGTTGCCGGCTCTTTCTTGCCCTATTTGCTATTGCGAATGGGGATCACGTTTTATCCCTTCTCCTTCCAATTCGATCGCTCGAGCTGTTCGCTCTCTCGCTTGCACACGCACACACTACGACGGCCGGCGGTTCTTCCTTACCTCACGCACATTTTGCGGACATGTTTCTTCGTAACGTAAACATACATCATAGCCGCACTTGCTATGCTCCCGTTCCCGGGCGGTTCGTTTTGTTTCTGGCTCGGCCTGCACCACCCTCTCCTTCCATCGAGCAGCTACAAACAACCGATCGCCTTTCGCTGCTCATGAGCACACTTAGAACGCGCAGCAGATGTGCTTCCGGTACACCGAAAAAACCGACGACGCTGTTGCTTCACCGCCCAGCAAAAACGCACGTTTCGCGCATTCCTTCCTCCAGCAACACAAGCGCTACGCGTACACCCACCAAATTCGACGAGCGTTTGTGTGTGCGACGACCGGCCGATGTGTTGATTGAAGAGGTCTTGCCAGCGTACGAACGAACGCGAAAAAACGCCCTGCTGTCTGCGCGCGATTTCACAGGTGGCGACGATAAGGCCAGCAGCACACACACACACACACGGGCACGGCCACCACAATCGGCTAAACTTAACATACGATTGACGAACACACCTACACGGAACACGTTAAAATCTTGATCCGTTTTACTAACAGGATCCGGATGGTTGGGGATAAACGCGCACACAAGCGCTACATTGAATCGAAAGATCCTTTTTTCCGCTCACTGTTTTCCGGCACCGCCCTCTTCTTCTTCATACACACGCGGTCACATGCACACGTGAATCACGCAATTATATTGCACCTGGAATATTGCACCGAAGCATTATTTTGCACACCGGCACTGAAACCTCGCACAACCTCAATCTCGAAGTAGCTGGCCGCCTACTGGGACGGGAGCCAGAACTACTAACGACGATCAACCCTCAACTCAACGCCGGCTTGATTGTTGCTAGCGGCCGGCAAACAGGCGCCAACGCACACATACACACTCACACACACCGACTGACTCGCGCTCTCGATGCGCTGAGAGACTGTTGACTCGTCGTACGCGGGAGAGCAAACGGCGCCTCTCACCGCGATGAGGGTGAGATCGTTCACGAACCACCAGCTGCCTCGCTCACTACTGCCGGTGAAATGTGAGATTGCAGCCGTGGCCGGTGCATTTTTATGCTCTCTCACGCGATCTCACACTCGCTGCGTGAGGCGCCTTGGTGAGAAAATCACCGTATCACCGCGCAACGCTCGTGTGCAACTCACGCCCGATGACGTCGTCGGCACCGTCGAACATGAATGAAGTATCCGTTGAAGACGGGGTTCAAGCGTCGCTATGTGGGACAAGGTCGTGCCTCCCGGGTGGTGTGAGTTATTCCGCGCAGGAAAAAGAACCCGATTACGTCGACCGAGCCGGAAGGGAAGCAACTCATTCGCCGCTATCTAACACATAAGGATGATTGCACTCGTCATTTCGCTCAATTGCACAAGGATTGGGGTGTTCTGTTCAACGGCTCTCCGGTGATACTGTGGAAGAAAAAAAAAAACATCGTGACAGAAATCAGAATACTGAATTTACATGGTCCTATAATGCATGAGAGAACAGCAAGCGATCTTGCGATCCGGTAACTGGAATGCACGAGAATACAGGGCCGCACAGGACGATTCCATCATTGCTCGGAACAATAGCATTGCACAATGATGTTTTTGCATTCCGTTAACTTAAGAACCTTAATAACCTGCAGCTAATCTGTCGGATAAGTCAAGTTGAGAATTTTTCGGCAGATCGCCTGATCGACGCCATGACAGTTTTTCGACTGAAAATGTCGCCTGATCGACGCCATGACAGTTTTTCGACGAACAAACACACACACACACACACACACTCATGCACACACCAACACAAAGATCAGATGACGTTGATTCCTCCAATCAGGAGCCTTGATTGATTCCTCCAATCAGTATGCGACGACGACTTGAGCTGGGCAACAATCTTTAACGCAACACGGGATGCGTTTTACACGCATACAAAGCAAAGGAGACGAGAAAAAAACGCATACGTTATGCTGATGAAGATGGCCGGCTTTACATTAGAGCCTATCCGGTGGGTCAGGGGTCCACAATTAGTTTTTCAAATCAATCTACAATCGGCGTGCTAATGTCGCTGGTTCGCATATTGAAGCTGATCGACGCCATGACAGTTTTTCGACTGAAAGTGTCGCCTGATCGACGCCATGACAGTTTTTCGATGAACACACACACACACACACACACACACACACACACACAAACACACACACACACACACACACAGATGACGTTGATTCCTCCAATCAGAAGCCTCCGCGTATGCACCGACGAGCCATTAAACCGCGCCATATACATATGGACATAGTTAACCTACAATCCAGCAAGATGGGGATAAAATAGAAAAATAGTTTACGAACACGTAAGAACAATCGAATGTGTTATCCGCGCACTAGAGCTAAAGATATATTACATTTTGTAATATTTTTTTATATTAATTAGTATATTATCCCCTGGTACGTGTATCTAATTACCTGTAACGGGGAACTCCTTGTTCCTTCTCGCTCTCACTTTCTCTAACCACTATTTGTCTCTCTAACACCTTACACGCATTTTTTAAATTATTTTAAAGTACACACTATTGTCTTGTTACGTCTATTCAATCCCTGAGCAATTCAATTCAATTAAGATACGGCCTATACACCATCCTTATTGGTGGCTATAGCCCTAACACTGGGAGGCCGGCCGGCACGCGGTATTACATCATGCCCCCGTGAGAAAATTGAACGGACGAGGGAGATATTTCTTTTATCAGTTTCGCATTATCGCTTTCAATAAACTAAGAATCGAACATTAGCGCAGATTTGACGGGAAATCAAATAACTCACTAAACACAGTAACACTAGCTAACGTACCATTCATTGAAATCACTGATTTTTTCTCCCAGCACGTGCGACCAACTTGAGCTACAAGAATCAAATGCCATTTCAGCCATACGTGTCTCGCAGTTTATATAGGAATCTGATGGTTAGTTCGTAGTACGTGTTAGTTAAAGTTTCTTTAAATTAGACGGCGTTTATACGGTTTTTAATTGTTTTTTCTTTATTCACTTGCCGCCGCCGCCGCCGCCGCCTGTGCATGACAGCGCGATCGTGGGCTTCCGGCGGCACAAGTACTCGAATTTTGTACTGCTTGACTTTTGTGCCGTGTGACGGCTGACAAGCTGAGGCTTGATCCAGCAGGATCCCGATAAACTCTAGCCGCTCAGAAAACAGTGAGGGGAAATTCTGCAACAGTGCTGTGTGCCTCTGTTTTCTCTCTCTCTCTCTCTCTCTCTCTCTCTCTCTTTTCTATTAGGGTATCTCACAAAACATTGGGGTATCTCACAAGTGTTGTGCTCGACGAAAACGCAACGATGACGTGAAAGAAGCGACGAAACGATTCCTCAACGGGTTAGCGGCGGAGTTCTTCGACAAAAATTGGGATACAACCATTGGAGCACCGTCTACTAAAATGCGTAGAAAAAAAGGCGTTCATGTAGAGAAATAGAGAAAAGTTTTCTCATTCCAATGATGTAAACTTCTATGAAAATAAACAATCTTGTCTAGTTGTAAAATTGATGGGAACTTTATGACTGAATTCGCCCTCGTAAATCTAAACTAGATCGAACAATACGCCTACCCGTTTTTTTTAATAACACGAAAAGTCGAAGAGAAATAGGCAAAAGAAATGCTCGGGAAAGTTTTAACTAACAAAAAACCGATATGAACTTTTAAAACTACTTTTATTACTCCTTGTAACATACCTGTATGCTAACCTACGAATAACTGAATAATTTTTCGAATAATTTTTCTGTACAAATGGCCGGTTTAAAAGTCGTGTAGAAATACATTTAGTTCTGAAAATATTAAAACAATGTTTTTTCAAATGCTCAATGAACCTCTTTTCTCAATTTTCAACGTCCAAATTTGTTATTGTGTGATTAATTAATAGTACTTTTGAAGAACCATTTTTTTATTAATTTTTTAATTTTATGCTAGTAAACCTTACAAGACAAGTACATATTACTCTGTATTAATACTTACAAAATGTTCTTTACGATTTTGGAAGCATATTGAGTTACAGGAAATGGAGAGAGAAGAATCTTTGAAATTCTCCATTAAATCGAGAACTGAATCAAAGAACCATTTTGTTTTACAAACATTTGAAACATCAATGAATCCAAGAAAAATATTTTAAAAATCATACCTAATTCATTTCAAAAGCAAACCCACTCATTATGCGCTCGCGAAGCAATCATTACTGCGAATGTAAAGGTGCATGTACTTTTATTATTAGTTACAGCTTTGCTGGACATTACTTTTGCCTATTTCTTCAACTACATTTCATTTCATTAACGAATTTTATTACGAACTGTATCATGTGTGGGTTTCTGCAGATTGTGCAGGAAAAGGCTATCGACGCTAAATGTGGTGTTTATGTAGCAACTTATATTATCCTCTGTTCCGATGGTTAAATAAGAAGAAACCATCAACACTGCGCGCAGCATAATTTTCCCACTGAACTCCACTAAACTAAACTATCAACAACTTGAAGCGATAACAAAATATTGAACAAATTCATAAAGCAAATAAAAGGCCGATGAAAGCAACTAAAAGATTGAAATGCCGTAAAAGCAACTAAAAATAGAAAAGCCAGGAGAACCTAAGATTTCAACGATCGCACATCCGCATGCGATCAGATGATAAATTTCCACAAGTTTTCTCTTTTGTTTGCACTTCATGGTTAAAACAAGACAATACAAGATTCATAAGATGGATCATTTTCATAGTGAGTTTTGAGTAGGTTTTAATTTTTCAAGAATTATATAACATTAATTTATTCTAACTCACCACTGTTAAGAACAAACCTAAGCAAACTTCAACTGCGAATTCAATTTAAATACCCCTCCTGAGTGCGTACGACTACTTTTAACCGAACTAAACCTCCGTTTCCTCTCTTTCCTCCCGAAAGCTCGCGTAAGTAATATTTCAGAAAGATGAAAGAAAACACTCAACACTCTCCGCTCCCTCCAACGGCAGGCAGATGCTGCACGATCATCAATTTAAGCAATCGTCTTTCTTTCCCCTTCCCCCACCGCGGTCGTATGCTCGGCGCAACACACACCATACGCACCAGGCCCGATTATGTACACATCCGAGCACAAAGCAGTCCCGGTCAAAGGTCTGCCAGCTCCATTATGCCAGTGCCAGCCAGCCAGCCAGCCAGCCAGCCAACTCAGCGCCGCAAACAGCAACAGAACAGCGTGAGGTTCGCGAGAAGCTGCTCGTTCGTTCATCGTTTCGCCTCTCGGATACACACAGGCACAACGCGGGAACACTCGCGAGGTAAATTGAATTAAGCAATCCCGAAATAGCTCCAGACAGACTCAACCCAAATGACCTTGACATTGAGGAAGTCTGGATGGATGGATAGTTAATTAGCTGTTCGGATCGTAGCAGTGTAGTTTGGGGGGGGGGGGATGAATGTTCATTCGGTTTCATAATGCATGCCTTCCTTTCCGAGCACCCAACCACCCAACGCTAGCACCAGCAGCAGCAACAGCAAGCAATTTTGTTCAAACTTTCCCCCATTCTGAGCTGCTAAATTGAGCTGAGTCGTTTGAACAGACTCCCACAGCTGGGGAAAGAGAACGCGTGTGTCTGCGTTTGCGCAAACATCCAGCCAATCGTTGTACAGATCACTTACGTCGATCGCAATCTTCACCTCCAAAAATATGGTGCACGCACGGCAGAGTCAGCATAGAATGAGGCGAATAGAAAAAAAAAGTCGTGGCGTTGATAGATGTACATTTTTTGTTCGTGTACGACGAAACTGTTGTTTGTTAGAGCAGTGCTTTGTACTCAACATGTTTTATTTGGTAGCATATTTGAAAAATAATAAAATTAAGGAAACAAACAGTTTTCTTTACAAAAATATGCTGAAGTATAATCTGTAGGGTGGTGTAAAATATTTAGAAACATACTCATAACAGAGAATAGAAATTATTTAGGAAAAAAACATCCATCACAAATCTAACCCATCCATCACAAATTATTTAGGAAAATTTATCTTCCACGCTCTCTATAGTTTTCAATATTCATATTTAACCAATTTTGCTGGATTCTGCCAAAATTAAATGCTCGAAGAAGAGATTTGTAAAGCTCTTTCTAGGTTCCTTGCTACAACAGCATTCATGGAAACCGATATCAACAAATACTAGTGTTCATCATACTAACCAGTTTTACCAAGAGTAGGTAGAATGTAGTAGAATGTAGTTGTATTGATTCGGAACCTTTGAAACGAGTGATTTGGACCTTGAAACTTGAAGCTAACAATTACATTATAAATTTATGATTCTCTTTATCGCTCTCTTTCTCCTCATTGTTGTGAAATTCGAGTAGAAGATACTTTGTAGGATGATTTATTATCATCCACCATAGACGAAGATATGAACACGATTATGTACACGTTTCAAGACAAGCATTTCGCCACAAATGCATCGACATAAAAAATGCTTTGTTGAAGTGTTCTTAAGACAATCAACATTGTTAAAAGTTAGCAATTTCAAACAAACAAACCTTAAGTTATATTCTCAAAAATAAAAGTGCCATGTAAAGATTTGTTATTTCCTGCTCTTGTTCATATCGAAGAGAACAGATCACGGCGTCTAGTGTTTCTTCTAAGTCATTTAGACCCTTCCACGGGGCCAATCACTGGTAATGGAAAGTAACCAAATCTATTTTAACGTTCGTATTTAAAAACTTACAAAAATCTAAAAACCCCAAGCCACCAACACACCTCCTTGGAGTAAATTTCAAAGCAGGTAAGCAGTATGAAAACACGACACACGAATGATTAAGTTGTTTAAAGCCCCTCGAACACGAGCGATCCCCGGCATGTCGCCACAATATTACACAATCGTTCGTTCCTCTGCACCGTCGCCAGGCAGTCGCGGTCGTCTCAGTTGACCCCCTCGATCAACCGGCATAAAACAAACCGCAGCGAATTAACCAAAACGCGGTGGATGACACCACGGCCGCCACCGTCGCCGTGTTTCGGCCGTACACGAAGCGCAACAAAATTTGCATTCGACCGTTGGAACGCTACACGATCGCTTGTCACCACCTGCACCTCCCCTCCTGCCCAACTCCCCCAGTCATCACAAGCAGCGCACGTGCTACCAAACCATCCAGCCACGAAGAGAGATTCAAAACGGGTGACGAATGCAACGAAAGTAGGTGAATATTACAAAGGAGCGAAAGAGAAAGCGCGAGACAGTGCAAGAAGTAGCAACACCAAACAACCGCGAATTAGTGCACGTTTAAACTAAGCGTTGTTTGCTTCTGCTACTTCCACCAAATTCACCACCACCGAATTCACCCCCAACCGTGCCCAATCGCTTTGCCAACATAAATGTAGAGGCAAAGAAACCAAAAAAAAAAAAACAAAAATCATTCCCACACGCACACTTGCCCTTGTATGTGCGGGCGATTTCCTGCCGTCGATCAGCTGCTGGTTTGATTAATCTTTCAAGGCGCATGACGGTTGAGGCACACGTCGTTGCTGGCATAAGTCGCTTGTTGCGTGAGCAAAGGCAAACATCCGCACACCCCGCGCGCGCACGATGAGGATCGTCATTAGCAACGGAATGGGAATGATCGGTCAAACGGCAACGTAACGACGATCCGAGAAACATGTGTGCCTTACTTTGCTGTAGCTGATGTTTCTGGGGATCTTTGGGAAAGTCTCGAGAAGAGTAGAAACGGAAGATCAGATCAGAAAATTTGTCAAACTTCAAAATTCAACAAAACATGCATTCGTTTTGGGTAGGTCAACTGCCAATGCTATGGATAATTCTATGAGCTAATAATATTTATGTGCCAAAAAAAAGTCCAAAAATATTACTAACCTTATCCTCACCGTGGCTAATGTGCTAATTCCCTAACTCCGTCTGGCCATGCGATAGTGAAGGAGCATGACAAACATTACAGATCACCATGGTAAGGTAAAAGCCCTTCAATATTTGCCGACAAGTGCATGGGAAGAAGCAAATGAAAGCAAGGATACAAAATAAAATAAAAAAACACGAGCAATTCTAAGCCACTCGGAGCATGCGGGAACCATCTATCCCCGTAATGCCTCGCCTTTCGACACCCAGATACAACAACAGTGAATCTTGGCAAGGCATCTCAAGTAGCCGACCGAACCACCAACGAGACACGAAAAACCAACGAAACCCTACCTTTTCGGGGCTAGAAAGGCCGAAAAAAAAAAACACATTTCAACAAAGATATTTGATGATCGAAAGGTGAGAAAAAGGGGCGCGAGACGACGAGATCAAGAACGATCGTACGGTAAGGGGTTCGTTCGTGTGTAGCGAGCCTTCTTAGGCGTTGGTTTATCGTCCCTTCCTGATTCCTGATGATTGGTCGTAGCACAAACACACAGGATGCGAGGTGGTTTGTTGTTTCAAACAGGCAAAAGGACAACATGAACGGGTAGAACTCCAGGAAACCACACAGGATGTGATATCGGGTTTTTCCCATTCACAATATTAGGCCTTTCTGATTAATTTGATCCTAGTTTACCCCTTTCTCGAAATGTGTTCTCTATAAAAAAAAATCAAAAAATGTTCAGAGATATTTACATTGATTTTTTCTTGTTACAAAGAAACGAATTGAGGAATTTGATGATTTCAAAAATAATAAATCTTCTGGTAGACTAGTAAATTATCATCAATTTTAGTGACTACAAATAATTCACGTTTTCCAATGATTTTTTCTACGACGTTATTTAGCATAGAGAACAAAAATATGTGTAAAGAATTAATCAGAGAATTAATCAAAGAATTAATCAGTAAAGAATTAATCAGAATGCATAAAAAAAACGTTACCCATTGGATTACATATTTATCAACTTTATATAGCTTTGACGTAAATAACATTTTAAAACACAAATTACTGTAGTCACAAATCAACATTCACAAACGCCGATTTAAAAAAAAATGTAACATCAAATATGGTATTCTTAGTTTGCTAAACAATGTTTAATTTATTGCCTTCTTAAGGATATTTAGGACTATAGATAACTTCTTCAACGAGCGATCTTTGTTTATCGGTGAAATTAACTAGAGAAGGCATAATGAAAAAACAACGATTAATTTTCGAAAACATGGTAGATTTGACCGCATGTTGATATCTAGGTATTGCTATATTCAAGGAATATAATCTAACTGGTCAGTAGGAGATTTGATGGCAATGATTGTATTAAAACCAAACAAACCATTTGTATTGTGAATTGTATGAAACACAAACAAAAATGGCAACATTGTTTTTAAATTTTGTTAGTATAGTCTTAACGAAAAAAAAACAAACAGACAAAATATACTATGATATATGATAATATAGTATAAATATACTAATATACTATGCGTCTGATATCCAAAACATTAATAAAATGAAAATAAAAATATGAGGAATACTCCACCAAATTTAAGTAAAATTACATAAACCGAATGAAAAACATTACGCACACCGTAGAACAAATACAAAAGATAACTCAAGCATTGCTATAACGATGGATACTTCTAATATGTATAAAAATTAGAGGCTTTTTTATATCAATTTCATACATGTATCGTTAGCCGCAATGTTAACAAAGCACATATCGCCATCCCAGATGATCTTTTCCATTCGAATACACAAACCAAAAACAAGAGATTTCCGGAGTGAAATTTCCCGGGTACAGTTGGTGTCCGTGAGACAATTAAAAAGAAAACATCGGTCATTCATAGTAACATAATAGGCGCGATGCACTGACAGGCGCCACCATTATTCTACACCTTAATCCTTGCGCCGTCTCAAAACCCCCGCACGCTGATGTGATACTGATTTATGGGGACTTTAACATTTAACACTTGCTTCTTGTCCTTCTTGCTTCGTGTGTCCCATTAATTCACAGTGCTCACGATGCACCGGCTATGAACCCAACAAACGAAACTCATTGCTATTGCTATTGCACTGTTTGTTGGAATAAGAAATTTTCTTCACTTGCATATTTTTTTATTGCAAATTTTGCATTTAGGATATAAATTGGACGCAAAATGAACGACAAAAACAACTTTAGCCAGAGCTATTTTCTTTTGCTTTTATACTGAAATATAGACGAAAAATGCATGTTTCTCCAACTCAACTCCGATTAACGTTATTTCGAGCCAACATCAATCTGAGCCGCTACTGTATCAACCTACATCGAACGTACGTAGCAAATGTTTCATATTTTATGTCGATCCAATGTCGATTAAAATGCTATAAAAGTTATCATTATTGTATTTATTATTAAAATACTTAAACTTGAAATTTTCTGTCTAGAAAATTTAAGAATATTTCTGAGAAGTTAAAACAAATTAACTACTTTTAATATCTATTGTAAATACAGATTCATACACCAAAAACTATATTTTTCTCCAATATTACTTTCTTTAATAACACAATATTAATTTCGTGAGTATAATACCAAATAAAAGCTTATTATCAAAGGATGCAGATGCAAGGATCCAGATGCAAAAAAGATGTTTACATACGTGACAAAATGATGATTATATATCGATTTCAAATTGAACCTAAACATTGTAAAAGAATGTCATAAAACCTGGCATCAAAAGTTGTAAACAATTAAACAGTATCTCTATTCAGTGGAATCGTCTTAATTATGTACGACGCTGTTTGTTTACAAGTCATAATCATTCGATTGCCGTTAAACAGTCCCCATTATTTTTTAATATTAAATTTATGCCATAAATGTCAGATTCTGCCAAAAATACACGAACAATATGTGTTTTATCAAATTTAGCAACTGCAATCAATAACATCGACATCGACGGGCAAAAAGCCTATGTACATGATTTTTCAATGTTCTGCTAAATCCTGCGATAGTTGCATTTGTTTGATTTGTTTGATTTACTGCAACCTTCAGCTACCTTTACTGGATGAGTGATCCTATCGGAAAGGTCCCTGTTAAAGGCACGTGTGGGAAGAAAGGAGTGGCAACGCTTTTTGCTGGATGTTTCGATTCCTACTCCCAGAAATGCCTATTTCACTTTCCCTACTTCGACAGTTTACATGCTCCTGCAAACAAAACCAGCTGGTATCGTCATCCCCTAGGCCATCGCGCAGTTGTGTAGAAGCTCTTTGTTTCGAAATCAACTACTTTCGCGGTGTAGTAATACTGTTGCTCTCTCGCTCGCTCCATCACATCTCATCAATCACAGCACACTTCGCTCACCATCGCGCGTTATGCTCTCGCTCTCACTCACCATGCCGTTTAGGGGGGATTGGAAGCAAAAGCCGGCAAATTTCCCCCCATTTAGCATGCGTTAACTAGAACAACAAAAAAAGACAGCGCATGCCGAAGGAAGAAACATGTCCACCTCTCTATCTGGTCACTGACATTTCACTTTACACGACACACACAGACACGAAAAACGTGCCCTGCGACGAGCATAGAAAAGAGGCATGTAGAAATTTTGGAAGCAATTTTGCTTTACAACAAAGAACAACTCTCGCGCCAGGCTTGGAGAGGCACTCTACGTATACCGAGCATTTCAATCACAAATTATTTATCGCTCTAATGTCAATTTATCTATTTTTATACTGAATTCTAAAAAATAAAATAAATGTTGCTATATTTTATTTTTCAAATAACAAGAGATGGGTAAGAAAAATGAATTTGTCATAATTTGTAGTGGTGTAAAGATCAAAATTAGTTTGATATTAAATAAAGCTTTGATGGATCCCCGTTATTGCGGCAAACGTTGGCGTACATGTATTTAGTTTGTAGGACAGAAAAAACAATAAGCATTATTTGCGACCGAATAACGAAAAACTGGCAATAAGACAGGTTTAAGATTTATGAAAAATGTGACCGCACGGACGCAATTTTCGCTTAAGGCAATTTACACGTAGACAAGAGTGTAATTGTTAAACAAAAACGTTCATTTTACCATTCCCTACAATGTTTAAGTTTTAGACATCTTTATCATGTTAAGCAACTTAAACCCTGTTATGAAATATTATTGTTGGCGAAAGGACACTTACCGTTGTTTACCACCGTATCATCTTGTCATGGGAGGGTGGTGGTGAAGCTGCACGTTACAAGTTTATAGTGCCAGCTCGGTTGATCAGCATGCTATTGAATGCATCTTCGCTGCGAGGATGTGCTAACAGAAGGAAAAGAAACACACAAGAGAAACAAAAAAAAAAACGATGATAGGACGATACGATCGCAACTGAATGAAAGGATTGAGCAATTTTGTGACGGTATACACACTAACACATGTCAGTCACGTTCATCTCATCATTATGCACGCGCACAACGCAATAGCAATAGAGGGCTCACTCGCATACACACACACACACACACGCAAACACGCGCATTTAACTGGAAGAAACAAGGGATGAGCATAGAAGCCGGGATTTTTCCTGCGCGTCCAATTGTTTCGTCAAATAAATAAAGGATGGATGCACGATATTCGTTTCTTTTAAGCACAAAATTCACCGTTCATGAAACACATCCATGCACTTACACACTCACTCACAGTCCGAAGCAGGCGCTTCCCTTTCGATTACACCTAGTGTGCTATCCGCCGCTACCTCAGCCACCCACCGCCTTCTTCGCTGTACATGTCAATTATGGTTTGAGCGTGTGTGCTCTTCCTACCATTCTTTCGCCAGACGCGGATGCTTTAGCACACATATACACAAACTGTCACAATGTTTCCATTGTGTGTGCTACACTATTGCTTGTTGGCGTTGGCGACGAATTTCTTCACTACGGCACGGTGCCACCAATGCGCGGATTTTGTTGTAACGAGTGACACACACGCGCACACACACACACACACACGGCGAAAACGCAATTCCTTCTCCTGCTCTACCTTCACCGCACCACGTATATTGTCGGTGCTTCTCACACACACGCTCTTTCACACGCTTTCTTGCTCTGCCAGCACCGCTTCCTTCGTTGCCATCTTACACGAACGTACGGGGTACCTCTGCTCCGCGAAAGGCCCTTATTTTGGATATCTTAACCGCAGCAGCCCATACACACGCAACGTACGAGAAACGAACTGCCCCTCGAGAGCGCACACTGTTCCTCGTCATCAATTGATGATCATTTCAGCTGCCCCACACCCACGAACCCCATTCGCCACAATCTTTCGCATACCCTCGCGTAGGGGAAGAGAAGATTAAGGCCGTCGACGGTTTTCGCTGATGGGATGCTGTACCTCTACCTTCTTCACCACCGGCTACATCCACAAGCTAGTTCGTCGTTCTGGTGGTGTTGTGAACGCGTACGGAGGACCGGCAGAGCAGCAGCGTCTTCGCTGCCGTAAAGAAATTGGATAGCGGAAACGAAGCACTTTCCTCGGTGTACGAAGAAGTTTCCTACCCTTAGTAACGATATTTTACCTTTTTCGCGAGCAGCAACAGCAGCGCAGCACAACCACACTTGACAGTTCGCTCCTGCGGCGGGGGGATCGGGGATGACAACTGGTCGCTGACATCCGGATCTCGCTCGCTGGTATCGTTTTCTTTGTTTCACGGGATCCGCGGTTTGGTGATCGAACGGGTTCACATCGGGCCAATTAGTAAGCTACGGCTCGGTTGCGAAAAATGGGTTTGCCGGATTGTTGTCCCGGTAGAAGGGATGGAAAATCACACTGCACTTTCGTTTCCGATGAGAAGTTTTCAATATGGCTACCTTGACAGGCTCAAGATTTTACCTCCCTTGTATCAACAGCGCAACAAAAACAACTGTCAATGCGAGGAATCAAATTATGGTGGGTTTTCTAGCCTCCACAGTTCTACAGAGCTACCGTTGTACGAGAGATGAAGCGAAGGAGAGAGAAAAAAGATGGATATCCGAACAAATGTTACACAGGAACCATGGCAAAAAAGACGGCAAATTCGTGAGAGAGGCAGGCACGAAGAGATAGATATAGCGTTTGAGGCTTTTGCCGTGAACTACGGACTTGTCTGAAGAAAATGGGTCAAATTAACTAGAAATGATCACACACAATCATCGACGCAGCTTTAAACTAATTTGACTAAAACAGCTTACCAACGCAAATTCAGTTATTTTCTCATGCAAATACATTTAATATGGTGATTAATCAAAGATTTTCAAGTAACGAAATACATTTGATATAAAATCATAAGATATATTGCTAACTCCTTTTACAAACATGATGATAGAGACACTATTTGATGTTCCGCACACAATAAAAAATGCATGTAAGAAAATTTTCGACTGTACAAAATAGCACGCACAGCAATCGTGTTTTGATATTAACGGACATTTAAACTTGGCTATTTTAGACTTATTTTTTCATTGCCCATAGTCCAATAGTTGACAATTGGCGAATGACAAACATGGACCATTTTGCTCAAAAAGCTGTCACTGATTCGAAGACCATTATATTTATTTATTTTGATAGAAAAGAAACAAACAATATCGAATGCTGATGATATCTCCACATCGGAAACCAAAATCGGTTGATTTTTTTAACTTCAGTTTACTGCAGTCATCAGAAAATGTAATCAAAAGAATAAGTTCGAAAAACATGTTTATACCTACTCAGTGTAATACTAGAAAAAAGCTACAGTGCGCTATGTTTTGAATTAGCCGTTTTTAAAACAGTATTTAGCACTTGATATTAAAATCACAGTTATGTACAAAAAGGGTTGTTATCTATTTAAAATACTAAAATTTAACGAACACTTGGATTTTATTAGTAAGAAAACCAAAAATCACATTTTTTGGTTCTTTCAAACATGATATTCAAAAACCGTTGCATTTGACCAAATCTGTTTTACTTGAATAGTTCAACAACATTCTAAGGGTTTCTTTGCTTTACCGTTTGCATATTATAAACATTGTATTAGTGCTTCAGTCCGATTTTTCAAATCGATTGTAGTATTTTAAAATTTGTTCATACTGTAAAATAAGGGAAGTATTTGTCATACTTTTACATTTGAAAATTCCAACACTTGTTTATTATTTATAAGGGACATTTTATTTCATGATATATGTAAAGTACAGTTTTCATATTACAAACATCGAAACAACTTAAGTATGGGTCATTCATCCGGTAGGGTCTTCAGATTCCCGTTCCTTTTGTGGTTGTGCGCGTTATGTGTGGGTGTGTTTGTGTGGAAGTACATAATGTAGTGTCAGTGTAATATCCGCTGTGCGGCAAGGACGCCCGGAAAACTATCGTCTACTTTACACAGAAATACCAATGGTGTTTCGGTTTTACGAGTTAAAGACAACATTGATTTTGTGGAAACATTTAGACAACATTTAAAATGGTAGGAATTTTAGGATATCTCGATCTCCCACTCTGTCACAATCTTCTAAATACTGCCCTACGCACACATACGCAGACTAAGAGAGTGTTTTGTGTGTGTATGTTTCCTTCCATGAGAATCCATAAGTGTTTCCTTTTCTTTGCCTCAGAAAGGATTATCGTGTTTTTTTTTTTATTGAATAAATAACAACATTCTTTATATGCTACGTACCGTTTGCAGAATAATTTAAATTGTATCATTCGGTTTCCTGTAAACTTGGTTCACTATCAATATTTCCTTGCCGGTTCGTGTTGTCGCAGCATTTTATAAACACTTTTCCTTGGGAAAAGCCGTAACGTAGGGAGTGTGTTGCGAAAACTGTCGCGCCCGCTTTGCTTCGCAAACTTTTCGCACCTCGTCCAGGGGAGGAGGACAGTGCTGGGAGCAATAGTTAATAACGCACACTTACACACATCCAACACATGTACTCACACACAAAGGCGCGTTTAATAAATGTAATAAAAAACCTCAACCTAGTCAGTTAAATACCCTGAAGCATACACTTTTAACTCGTTTGCTCTTGTAAATGAGAGTTGCTGTTACGCTGCACATCGAATAGTGTAGGTACGGACGACATCATCAACATGCTGCTTATTACCAAGCAATAACAACAGAACTGCACAGAACTGGAAACGCTCGCTCCTGGACAACTAAGGCTGCCAAGGGTGTGTAAAACTGTGTAATTGAGGCGACAGAACGCAGAAGTACGGAACGCGCAGTGCAAACTATGTCGAGGCTGCCCGTCTCCGCCGACTGGGGCAGTCGATAACAGGTAGTTCTCACAACATCGAGTTAGTCTAAGTAGTAGCGGTAGTATTAGCAACAGTAGTAATGGTCATAATGGTAATGGTAATAGTATTAAGAGACTCGTAACATCATTAGCTCCAAAAAGGTAGGAGTAAGTATTATTATCAATCTTTTCTTAAGAGGAGTAGGAGCAGGCCAAGAAAAGGGTACTACATGCCTTGCCTCGTGCTCGCAAGAGTGGTTTTCTGCTTTCTTGATATAAATGTAGGAATTATGGTAACAGTGGAAGAGTTTAGATATGGAACAACAATGGTCGCTATCGGTTTGTCTCTCATGCACTCCCGATAAATGTTTCATAATTTAAGGACCAAACATCTTTAAATATGCATAACGCGGCATATAGCAAACGAACTTGAGGAAGTTATTGGGAGGAGTATGTTTCTGGATATTCGGGCAGCATTAGCCGTCTCTTTAGCTTTTCATTCATCCCTTAGGTACTGGTAGGCTCTGTACGGTGAGTTAGATTGGGATTAAAGGTGCGGAAAAGGTCTTTTTTGCGATACCCATGCAGTGAAGATTACAACAACAATATCACGTTTCAAGTACAGTATTAATTGTACTTTCTTGTAAAACAAGCTACACAGTTACTCAGATTTTGTAAGGTATAATCTTGACGATTAGACAATCGTATAACACTTCCTTGACACATGCTTAGTATGTTTCATGTGTCAAACATTGAGTTCGAAAAATGCGAACAGATTGTACGCGACATTGTAAGCATTCAATCCGGGACATTAAACGACACGAGCAATCTTCTTCTCGGCAAAGTAACATCATGCGAAAGGACTTTTACGATATTTTTTTCGGATTTGAGTAACTGTGTGCACTGTTAAAAAAATGAATTATACTGTAAGTGAGATGTTAGAAAAGAAGGAGCGTTCGTTAGGGATTTCTTTTCCTTCCTTCATTTCGGAAGGTACTGAAATGCTTCATCAATTTTCGTATCTTTTCACAAAACCGCAACATTTACTGCCAAAATGTTTGTGAGAAATGTTTTTTTGATGTTGCTCGGAGCGAAGGAAATATCACTTTTCTAACCAATTGATAGCAACGAGTCATAGAATTGCAACGGTTAAAGATGTGGAAACATTTAAAATTTCTATCCATTCCCTCTCTGTTTGTTTCTTCTTCAGTGGTCTACGTGTGTAGTAACAGTGGTTCATCTCTGGACAGTGATTATCGGTTCTCTCGATTGGGTTTCGTGGCAACCTATAGAAGTCGCATTGCAGAATGTCTTTAATCCAAGAACTTCAAACGCATCCTCGCATGCTTCCTTGTCCTGTTTGCTTGTTCTTATATACTGTTTAGCTGCACTCCATTTGGAAATACTTGCGAACTGGAATATGAGCAACAGCCTCTAAGCCGTGACCGTGAATCGCACTATTTCGTTGTGTGTTGCTGCGTGTTGAGAATTCTTGCAGTTGGGGAAGGTGCCGAACAAACACATTCCAGCAGGATGGATGGACCGGTGGCGCGCAACGACATGGCGCTTTAGAAGATGGTGTCAAACACGGCTATCGATCGACGGATGCTCTCGTCCTTCGTGCAGCACTCGATAAACTCATCCAGCGTTATCTTGCCGTCGCAGTTGCGATCCATTTTCTGTTCGAAAGACAACACAAACAGAGTGTGTGTGTGTGTGTGTGAGAAAGGGAGATAGAGGATGTAGAAATGGGTGAGGAAACACACGGCCCGTACCTCGAACAGCCGCTCGACCTTATCCTTGATGGCTTGCTCTTCCTCGCAGCCTTCCGGTACCTTGCCCATCAGCTCGTAGATCGCGGTCACGATTTCCTTCATCTCCTCCTTGGTGATGCATCCGTCACCGTTGATGTCGTACAGCGAGAACGTCCACTGCAGCTTCTCGTCCACGGTGCCCCGCAGCAGGATCGACAGGTTGGCGACGAATTCCTGGGCAGAGAAGAAAAAAAAACGACAAAAACGACGGAGCGAAAATTAAGACGCTTCAATCGATGGTCATGCGGTATGGTAAGAGCGATTGCTAGGTTACCTCAAAGCTTAATGAGCCATTCCGATCCAGATCGATGGAATTGAAGACGTAGTGTGCGTACTGACCGCTGCTGGCTGTTGTTTTCCGGGCACCGGTAGTCGGTCGCAAATCCCAAGTAAGTGGAGGAAAAAGGAAAGCCAAATTGTTAGCTATAATCGACCGACCGATGGATGGATGGTTAGACGAACGGACGAACGGAAGCAAACAAACATACACGAATAAGACCTCCCCGATCGTTGGGGCGACGTCATGCAAAGCAGATGGGAGGAGTGATTTGTATGTGTGTGTGAGTGTGTGATGTGTTTAATGAAATGGGATGCGGTCATGAGATGGATTAGGCGATAGATTGATAAGTTCCTGAGGAGGGAATGACATAATTGAAGGGAATCATTTATTCATTCTTAATTACATGAGCGTGCAGCTTTTTCATGTTCTATGTAGGAAAATAAACATTTTCAATGTTACTACAACAAATCTAAATGATCTCGATGTACCATTTAGATTCTAGTCTATGAATTAATGATATCCTATTTTTATGATTCCCAAAACCAATCTTGATGTAAAGCTATTTAGTTTTCCGAGCAGTTCAACCCACACGATCGTACACAAAGAAAACCAAAATAAAAAGGCGTAAAATAGAAAAGCAAAAAGATTTTCTTCGGATACCTTCTCTTTTGCAGTATCAGTAATTAACTTTGCAGAATTAGGAACAAAAAATGCTTTTTCAGTTATTCATTTAATAAATTAAGAAAAATGAACATAATAATACGAATCTTACTATGCGTTTTCTGCAATCTATATCGATTAATTGTAAAAATGTTGAAATCCAACCTAAGATCAAACTATGTTTGGACGACACAAATCCGTTATTTTATATATTAGAAAAATAAAATAAGCCGTTCTTAGAAAATTATATTTCAAGTGTCGTTAAGAAGTCTTTGCGATTGAACGAAAGACTGCAGTTACTGTATGAATTATAAGGAAATAGGTGGAAGAGCTGCAAACATAATATTTTCTCCATCCGTATCACGCTGTTTTCCTTCGACTTTACACGTGATAATGTCTTTCATTCTATAGCCTACTTAAATAATTTAAACCACTACTTGCTAACTATACAGTGCTTGATAACCTGATAAATAAATCACTTCTTGGGAATCATATTTACTTATCTACATAAAAGAACATTCAATCAAGTACGTTTATGAACAATCTTCTTCTTCTTTTTCTACTCATTGGCGTAACGACCGAGATCATGCCTGCCGTTTTACCGGCCTACTAGACTGATTTTTTTTCCACCATAGTTGGATAGTCACTCCTCGCTAGGAGGAGACGGTCCGAATGGGATCATGGAAATGGGAACAACCTTCTTGATATTATTGTATATTTTTTGGAATATACACTACATGCAAATGCACTTTTAAAATAATATTTTCCTCAAAATGTATTCAAACTAACACTACTAACATTTATATTCAAACTAACTAATATTTATACTAACACTAACACTGTATTTATACTAACACTAAGAACCAAAATTGGTGAAGCGTAAAAATAGAGTAACATAACCTATTATAGCTACCAAACATACTAATTCACAGGATAAACGACCCATGTATAAGCAGGAATTGATTATATGTGTGCTTAGAGCATTTGGAATGAGTTTTAGTGGCTATAATAAATGCGTTCCACCATTTATTTTTCCACTAATATGTTATGATTATCATGCATTAATCACATTCATAGAACAAATATGCCAAAGCCGGGAGTGACGATCGCAAACTTCCTAATGGCAAATCTTCCCTAAAGCCGAAGAGGGACGGACTTTTAGCCACATGGCTCCGTTTCGGATAAGGCGAATGGTCTCCAGAGTTGCATTTACACTACCACCATCATGGGCTGCTAGCGTTTAGCAAAATGAGCAAACCAACACCGCATATACATGGGGATGGGGTTTGAAATTTAGAAATTTAAATGAAGTCATTTGTAGTCGTTTACCCAACCGACCCTAACTATCGGGGCCGATATGTTGGTGTTTTTTTGTGGGTTATGGCATCCCGTCGGGAAAGGTTCGAATGCCCCTGTTGCGAAATGCTAATGATAATGACTCATTTTTCAAACTTCCACTGTTAAGCTTTCGATGTGCTAAACACCATTCGTAAGAGTTTTTTTTGTAGTTTCACAAGCGTAAGATAAATTAAAGCGAAGCGTTGCTACCGCTTTCATTCCTACAAAAGACCAGGCGCCTCCATCGCGTCTTTTTTAGGCTGAGTTCTATTTCGGTATCATCTGCCTCTCGGCATGTGTACTCTAGCCCCAATGCCACCCCCTTTTGTGTGCTTTGTGGTGCTTAAAATCTGGGAGCTTTCGGTAGACTCACCACCGCAAGATATACGGGCGAATGGGCAACGGAGAAAAGATTTATGCTAACCGACGATACGAAGCGCGGTAGGTAAATTGACATTCCCCGTATTTCGTGCCATCATATGATGTGACCTATCCCCTCGCAGGGGTAGCAAACAAGGGCAAACACCAGAGCTTTCGATTGTGAGTAGAGCTATTTTAGCTCCCGCATTCAGAAGAACACAAAAAAAACAGACGAAAAACAGCCTTCCAGAATCGGTTTCTGTGCTGCGCAGAATTTGTGTGTTAGCCTCATTGGTTGCGCTGTGGTTAATTTATGCGCTAAGATTAGCGATGATTTCCCTTCCCCAATCATTTCCCGCATTCATTTGTACCGGGTCGTCTTCTAGCGTGTTGTGCGGCGTGAGATTTATGCTTCGTAAGCTGAAATTGATGGCGCAGAAATACCGCAGCCTACCACGCATACACACATGTGTGGTCGGATCGGGTCACCACCTGTAACTGAAACTAAACCGAGCGTATTAGGGTGTGTGTTTTCTGTGTACGAATGTGGCTGTGGAAGCTTCGCTACCGGCTCTAGGCTGCTATGGCTGCTGCACACAACATTTCTATCTGGTTTATTTTTTTCCCCTACTGTAGTAGGCTTTACACTTTGGACGGCCATTTGCTTAACACTAACGTTTGAAAAAGGTGTCTATTGACAATACGTAAACATTGAGTTTTGACAGCTCAGAAATATTCATTTAATTTTCTTTTGAAATATTTCGTTTACGGACACATTTTTTTGAAATTTAATTATGGAACGCAAAAATCGGTATATTTCAATTAATAAGGTGGATTTCGTTTAATATCCGTTTAATATCTAGGACTCGAATTTATTAACTGATTTCAATTTATTTTACATAAAATTTATGATTCATAAAAGAAATATTTACCAGTTTCAGGAGGATTTAAGCTAAACTTAGTTTTTAATTATTGTTTATGCTGTTTTCAAAACAGATTTTTATTGTATTTCGGAAAGTTTTTCATTTATGGACACATTTTTTAAAATGACTGTTGCAACTCAAAAATCGGTATTTTTAAATAAATAATTTAGATTTCTTAAATTAATATCTAAGACTCGAATTTTAGCATTTGTTGACAGATTAAGCTTAATTTTACATCAAAATTATGATTCATAAAAGAAATATTTGCCAGTTTCTAAACGATTTTAACTAAACTAATTTTTTTATGATTGTTTATGCAGTTTTCAAAACAGATTTATATTGTGGGCCTTGGGAAAGTTTCCTTTTTTAATAAAATTCAATTAAATTTATTTGAAAAAGATAACTTAAATTAATCTTAGTTTTTAACGATTGTTTATGTAATTTTCAACACAGATTGATATTTTTGGTCTTCCGGAAGTCATTTTCTAAATTAAAATTAAATTAAATAAAATTCAAATTAAATTAAATTAAATAGTACAAAACTAGCTTTGCATGTTAGTTTCAAATTGAAATTTATTCAGAATTTGAATAATGCAAAAATTAGCTTTGAAGTAGTTAAATGACTTCGAATTTCACCGAAAAGGTTTTGAAAAATCCGGTGGAAACAAAAACTAGAAACCGCATTCCGGCAAGATTTCCATAACGAATCCTGTCCCTCCCTCCATTCTACCAGACCATCGATTTTTATTTTGGTGCCGGCCGGCCTTGTGACCGCGACCCTTTCTCGAGCTCTCGAGGTTGCACGCGCACGGAAGAAAATGATTTAGCCTTTACGACATACGCACCTCATTTTGAGGAAGGGAGGCGATAAGCGTGGACCCCGTGATATGGAACCACTCTCGCATGCCCGGCCTTTTGCTGGCCGCTACGGTGTTGGGTCCGGTGTTTGTGGTTTAACGAAATTCATCGTGCCATGTTTTTACGAGCTACTTCGGCTCTTCAGCTGACAAACTTGCGACGGGCCAGTCACACACACACACACACACACACACACACTCGACCGCTCGAACGGAAGTTCGTTCACCTTTGGTCGCACCGGAAATACTTATCGGAAGGTAAGCAACCGGCCAGCTGCCGAAGGCATTGGAAAGCTCATATTTATGTCCTTTCGTACCATAACCTGCCCTAGCTGAGCGGTTGCTAAATGAGGCTAGGAAAAACAGAACAAAAAAAAACATCAGCCAAAACATTCCTTCCAAACCATTCCAAACCAGTAGGGGTGTAAAAGAGCGAAATTAAGACGGGCGGTTTTTGGGGGGCGGCGAAGAGCCGTTTCCCAACGAACGTTACGTTGCGTGGTCAAGTATCATTTACCATCAAAACAACACTGCCCAAAGCGTTCGGTCGTAAAACAAAAAAAAATCCTTTTCACACGAGATTCGATCCTCGGGCGAAAGGGAGATTGACTCGGTTGGTGGTGGTTTTTGTTTCGACGCTGGGTGGTAAGAAAATGATACTCCGCCGTGAGAGTAACGACGGAATTATTGAGTGAAATTTCGTGTAGACTGTATGGACATATTTTCACTTCCCCCAGGGTGGTGCGTGAACGCCCGTCCGTTGTTGTTCGTTCGTTCGTTAATGTTACGCTTCGTGCGAATTTGCGCTGATGGACATCGTTCCATTATTTGGCGTTTCGGCTGAGCACTGAGCGACATCCGGGGAGGGGGAGAGTGTCTGGTGGTCTAGTGGTGTTGTTACTTTTTATGTGTGGAGCGGAAAACACACCACCAAGCTGTGCGTGCGAATGGTGTGAACAACGTTTGCGAAAGGTCAAACGCGGGACCAGGGTTTGTTTTATTAGCACACGTACGAGAGGTGTGCGGCATTTTGGATTAAATTCACAAATTAGCTTGACAGGTTTTACTTTCTTTTTTTGTTTATTTGTGCGAAGGGCATGCCTAGATCGATAGCATTTTCGTGGCTGTGTTATTAGAGAAATGCTCTTACGACATGGATTAGGCTGTTTGCAAAGCTCGTATCAGGTTTTTGGAAAACCAAGTTCATTGGTGGCTTGGTTTCTATGGAAACTAATAGCTATTTTTCCAATACATACAGCTTTAGTGTTAAAAAGTGAACCAAAACTTCATGAAAAAGTCAAAACCAATGTTGAATGATGCTGTGAAAATGAGAAAAATGTGACTTTGAATTCGATTTTCGTTAAAAAATTTTCTTATTCTTCACCAAAACCATCAAAAGTTAGCCAACGTTTAGTACTAGCTTGGTACTAAAAGTTACTTTTGTTCGCTGCTAATGCTCAATTGCACACAAGTTGATGAAAATAAGTCTTTAGAGGAGTTTAATTTTCGCAACAAACTAGAATATTCTTGAAATATATTCGCTAGATTCTCCAATATTCATGCACGATTTATGTACTCCCATTTATGTGCGAATTTACAGCGGGTTTCATCTCAGATTACGCAACTGTTTTTTGCTACATTCATTTTTTGAAAATCGCGTCAAAATCGTTAGGTTGTTGAATGTATACATGCTTTGAAAAATTACACTGAACAACATTATTACTAAAAAAAATAGCCATTAAATAAAACAACAAAATAACCCAATACACCCCAAGTAGAAAATTGTAAGAAATGTCTTAAAATATGTTGAAAAATATACTACGAGCTCAAACAAATACCTTCAAAGCTAAGTTTCGCTGAATCTGAGTTTCGTTGCATGAATCTCTTTTTGTTTTCGAAAATGCTTCCCACTTTTTGCGCCTCCCAGTTCATATTTCAAACCGCAAATATTGTGCATCATGCCACGCGGTACGATTGGTGGGGTAATTTGTGCTAAATTTGATTTACCATCTAAATCTCTCGTTAAGCCTCGTACTGCATAAATCATGGTGTATGAAAATCGCGTCCGCGACCGCGATCAGGCGCCTAGAAAAGCCGGAACCGTAAGCTTAATGGTTGGGAAACGTAATTAAGCGACGCATTTGCTAAACAATCACATGTTGCATTGAGTCATGCGAAAATCCGTCCCATACCAACCGACGTCCCATACCGCAAGGGCCCACTGGGAGGACAAGATTAACAGATGTTTCACGGCCGGTGGTGAAGCTAGCCAGGAGGCCCCTAGCCCCATCCGCAAGCGGAAAGCAGCCGCGTGGTCGAAAGCCGGTTCGTCGGTTGGTTTTGAATAATCATAATTTACATAATTATGCCTTCCTTCCCCCCGGCCGGACCGGATGGAACACGGTTTCGGTCGAAATGCGGCCCGAACCACCACATTGAAATACACTTCGGATCCATCACCACGCCAATGGGGACGATTTGCGTCGTTGCGTGTGACCACCATACATTTGCGACACGACAATTCATCAACGGGAAAAGGACGTGCACAAAAAAAAAAACGCGTGTCCACTATGCGAATGAACAATGGTGTAGTGTCGACGGAATAGATGCGCGCTTTTTTGTGGCTTTTCACAGTGATGGAGAAAAAACGTCTACATCTAACGTCGTGATATCATCATAGCAAACAGAGAAAAAAACCGGGAACGAGATTCGGGACGAACATTTGGCAATTCATTTCGGTGACAACGGCCACTTATGAATATTTATCGGATGATTTAATTCTCTTCAACGGTCTCCTACTGCCTACGGATGTCCTTTTTTTCAGCACGAGTTTGAAGTCGGCGTTGAGAGATAGGAACAAAAAATAATCATTCCGGTAGGAAGCATGAAGTGCAACTGATTTAATCAAATTCTGTGTTAACACTTTTGAAATGACACCATTTTCGTGGGATTTTTTTCTCTTTTAAATTTAGAATTAAAGAAATAAGGAAGTCCTTAAGGAAGGAATAATAATTGATTTAAACGATCAATAGGAGTTTGTCGTCATGTTCGTCTGTGTTTCGAAATGACTGATAATTTTAGAAACAAAATAGAAAAAAAAACATATAAACCCGTGAATGCTGCACGCATTTATTAACGAATTTGAAGACATATTCATATTCCTGACGTGTGCTATTGTAATATCACAAGACTATTTAACCTAGAGAAAAGAAAAAGTCCTTAAGGAAGGAATAATACGTGATTTAAGCGATCAATAGGAGTTTGTCGTCATGTTCGTCTGTGTTTCGAAATGACTGATAATGTTTCAAACAAATTAGAAAAAAAAAACATATAAACCCGTGAATGCTGCACGCATTTATTAACGGATTTGAAGACATATTCATATTCCTGACGTGTGCTATTGTAATATCACAAGACTATTTAACCTAGAGTTCTCATTATAAAGACATTTTGCTTTGCTATCTACACTGAAAACAAATTTTAATAAGTCTAATATTTAACTAATATGTAGCAAGATAAAAGTATAAGTAAATAAAAGGTTAGTAAGTTGGGTAACTTTATGTAAAGTGCTATGAAAAAATTAAAAAAAAAAAACTAGAATGGTAGCCTCAAATTATCTAGTTCTTTTTTTGTTGGTTTTCCGACATGTTTAATCTTTTTCAAGTAATTCAAATCTAACGAAATGAGTAGTAAAAATGGTAAAAAAATAATTTTGCAACTAACACAACAGTTTGGCATTAGTTGTTTTTTCCTAGTATCATGTGAATTTGACAGCTTGTTTTAGCATAAAAATCGTATAAAAACGTCGATAAAAAAGGAAAATTATACAAACATATGCCCTAGATGAATCATAAGCTGCATGTTTCTTATCCCGTGGAAATATAATCCTCAGCAATAGATGCTCCATTTCAACCTCCCGCTCCCGCTGCAGATGTATTGAAGAGTAATATTTCACTTTCCTAGGGTACCCAAGGCCAAAAGTTATTAATTTTAATTGCGCAATAGTGCCTTCCGGTGCGGGACTTTTCCTCACAACCACTTGCGGGTGGCACGCGCGGGAAGTGGCAACTTTTTTGCCCTATAACATCAGCTGGGGAACTAGCAAAAACATATCATCCAATCTCCTGTCGATCCTCACTCAACGAGTAGTTTATTTTACATTGCCACACCGAATGAACTGGCCGGATTTAGTACAGAAAGAGAGAGAGAGGAGGCCTCTCATCCTTCTCATCTCATCCCAATTCGCATGGTTTACCGGGGTTTCCGCAACACCCAGCGCCGTTCGAAACTATTTCCAAGCCGGTTGGTCGGTTGGTTTCGGGAAAGGAAAAACTATGCGAACTGATGGTTGTTTTTTTTTGCTGTGCCGATATGTTGGTATTCGTTTTTGTAAAACTAAATACACTCGCAACACTTCACGCCGGCCGGGCTTCCCATGGCTGAACGAAACAGGGGGTTAGTTGTAAAAACGGCAACTCAAGCTAGACGAAACTGGACGACGAACGGAAAAAGAAACAACGGAAACATGTTTTAACTGACAGCATCGTATTACTACTTGTGCGAAAAACGTAGCCCACCATCATCATTCTCGAAACTGGTCGTAACTTTACAAGGGGAAGAGTGAAGTCAGAGGAAGACGAGAAAACCCGTAAGTGCTCTTGACTCTTGGTTGGGCAAATTTGAAAATATAACAACAAGTGTGGCGTAACACAGTTACATAGAAGAAGAAAAAAACCCTCCCAACCGGCCGGGTGATGGATTCTCTCCGTTCGGTTTGAGACGCAAACCAACTGACCGAGTGAAAAGCGAGCGCTAAATGAAAGCTTTCGGGGAAGCAGGTTGCGTTGCCACACAGACACCGATGAAACATACTTTTGACTTCACATTCATCACGCCCTTCACTCCTCCCTGTTCCCTCACTATCATCTCCATCATCCAGAAGAGTACGTTATTGATTTTAACGCCCATCCTTCTTCCCACCGGATGTGGAGGTGAAGTTTATGTAAATATATCTACCAAACGGCACCACGGGACGGGAAGTGCGTTTACATGTTGGTGGTCATCGCTTCTGGAGGTGCGGTTCCATTCCATTCCGGTTTCATTCCGGTACAACCCCGCACCTCGCACCGCTGCTATTCAAACGTGCGAATGAATATTTATGATAACTGGTCGGTTGTAGGTAGGTCGGTTGGCAGGTTTTGCTTCGGTGCCGTAAATTTGAAGATCGATGGTTTTGCCTTTCACGCTACGCTGTGTGCTTGTTGAGGAACTGTCCATCTGTTCACTTCGGTGAAGGTGTTGTGTTTCAATCGCAATGTGCCGGTGTGTTTGTGTTTTTTTGTTTGGTCTAATAAAATCAATTGTTTATCTTTCGTCGGAGGTAGTGTCGGTGAAGGGGAGTAAATTTATTGAGCATGTACAATTATTTTGGCTCGTGCAATCTGTTCGCTGCGATCGCTCACCGATGGTCTAGACGGGGTGCTTTTTATTCATTTTCATTTTATTAAATTCATCGTACGCAATTGGAGTGAAAATAAGACGGACAGAGCACAGTACCAAATCGTAAGGATTTTGTATTTTGAATCAATGAACAGAAATTTTCATGATTTAGCATAAAAAAATGAAATGAAAAAACATGAACATTTTTTTTTGGATCTGTTTCAAAAGATCATTTCAGCAAAATTGTACCAATACTTTGCATTTCATTTTCTAGTTTTAATTTGAACTAAATTTTTTACAGCAATTCATTCCATTCGTTGAATATATCACTACTAAGTTGTAGTCAGAGCAAAATATAAGATTAATAAAAAAATAATGATCGAATTCCCTATTTTTTATTAATTATACATCGTTTCTAACAGTATCGTACATATTGTTTTCTAAAAGCAGGAAACTCCAAGGTCTAAAGATTTATATCCGTTCTAAAATTGCTGAACACAACTGAGCCCAAACCAAACACGATCGATTGGCCGACGAAACTTTGAAGCGAGCGTCATTAAAAATCTCGTACGTTGGAAGTTTGATGAAACTATTTCCAACCAACGATACGAATCCTTCAAGTTGTCCTGTAAAGGTTTAGTTACACAAGTTCCTAAGGGATCACTCATGTATGTCGTTGTGCCTAGTAGGCGTAGGTATTATAGTTTGCATATATCAGTACAACGTTATTCGATGCAAAACTCAATCAGTTCAATGTTAATTATTCTAAAATTCACTTTTGAGATTCTGCACAATATTTTATACGACAATAATCTTTGTTGAATAAAATAACATGCAACCGACATCTCGCATTTTTCTAAATAACCTAGGTTTAATATCAACGATCTTTCAATGATGAGTTTCATGTATGAGTTGATCTTATTTTGATTTTAAGAGATTGCAATTTTAATGCTTGAAAGGGTATTTTAAAAATGTATTGAATAGACATTTTTTAAACTCACAAACTAGGAAATATGAGCTATTATTCATGCAACCATATTTTCTACTTCAGGTACAATTTTTTAGATCAAGAATTAATATTCGTCAAAGCCTGCTATAGATTCTAATTTCTCTTATTTGAATACTATCTCATGCGTTGCATTATTTACTTAAATTTTTGTAACAGAGAAGTTTTGAAATATAATAAACAATAGTTTTTTTATTCGATCAAAGAAGGATTTGTGCGAGTAGTTTTCTCGTCAAATGTCTATTATTTATATTAAACACATTTTCATATTTTAAGTCATATAATACGGATATAGCCCCATGTGGATTTTATGGCATTTTTCCATGAGTAAAACTTAACATAGTATCATAAACAACTAATAAAAACACTTTGACGAAACAGTTCATTATCGCATCTCCTCGATGTAATGTTAAAAAAAACTCACAAAACAACATTAGATACATCATCAAAACAAACCACCTGAAGGGGTGAAAAATAACTCCAACCCATAATTTCTCACCTAAACAAACAACCTGTTGCCCGTCGCTGCTCGGCTCGTTTGCCACAGGGGTAAATTTATAACCACCCGGAAATTTACGGTACATCACACCCTCGCATACAATAATTGACTCATAAAATTATGTTATATCCTCAAACGTCACGAAACTACTGCTGCCCAGCGTAGAGCGAGATGGGTACATTTTGTGCTCGCGAACACGGGTACGAAATGGGGAACATTTTTCCATGCCAAACAATTCATGTTATTTAATGCGCGACCATCAAGCGTTATGTGTTCACGGTGGTGGTGATCGTTTATTGCAATGCGTTGTTTTTTTTTTTTGCTCCGTTTCTTCGACCTAAGGTGCTCAAAAACGAAAAAAAGGACAATTTTGCTCGTCTCTCATTGACCTATCTCCACGGTCCAATCAAACACGCCGATGGTGATTCCGAAACGGTGGTGACGGTGGTGGTTCGGCAACAGCCCTTAAGGGAGGAATCCATTTTTTATCGAATAAACGTTGATCGCTGCCACTTTGGAGCTTATCGTAGCACTTCAAACACCCATACACATCGGCACACTCGAACAAATGCCCAACCGGCAAGGAAATTGACCGGTGGTGTAGCAAAATTGAGCGGATCAACTCCCGGCTGCTAATGTCGAAACAAATAATCTTGCCCACAAGTGGGAAAAGTTTGCTATGATCCAGAAGGAATCCTCTCCCTTTTTTCCCTAGCAACCCGGGCACGGGCGTCGTCGAGTGTTTGATGAAGATGGAAGCCTATCACAAATTTCATCCCCACGAAATCACCTGCACAACTCGCAACATACCTTTTTCCGGGCTTCTTTGCACTTCAAGCTTAAGTGGAAAAATATTTGCAGAAGTATAATTGAATTACATGCACCATTTTCCACCGAATGAAATAAGACTTTCCCGCGACAGGTGGAAGTGTGACGGTGAAATGTTGTTTTGCGAAAAAAAAAAGGATTTCTTTAGTTCCACTAGAGGTTTGTTAGTCAACAAACTTTCCTCGGTGACGTTTTACGGCCGAATTTCCACCAAAGTTCGGATCATGTGAAACAAAAAGCCATTCGACGAAGCAGCTCCCTGTATCCTTCCGATTTAGTTTGGCTGCTTGTGGGTAAAATAATTGGGTAAATGTTTGGCGTGTCTCTCCGTACATCCAGCTCGCAAAGTTTGACACGTTTACAAACACATGGTTTGAAAATCCGCTCATCAAAAGTTTTTCCCGCCCGAGGCAGGACCGGAATGGTATGCGATGTGTGCGCTTGTGTCGTTTGTGAGAACGTACGTCGGAGGTTTGGGTTTGGTTATTGGCCGTGAACAATGCTTCGTGATCGTTTACCTTCGTATGATTTCAGCATGCTTGGGTAAGTTTTGGTTGCAGTACTTTTTAATTGAAGGGAAATATAAAATATGAATCATGTGAATACTGCAGAGGATAATTTAATTCGCATCAATAAGGTGTTTGGCCAGAACACAGGATTGTTTTGTTCTAGGTTTTTAAAATAACACTTTTTCAAAGCACGACTTAATAAAAAACGATAATTTTGTTCAATAAATCATGTTTTTTTATTAACATTAAAGATATGATAGCATCTTTGTATAGATTTCATCACTTATTACGTTTATTCTCAAAAATGTAGTTGTATAGTTAGTAATACCGATTAATAATAGTTCTCAAGGCAAGGCTACCAGTTGTCTTTATTATGTTGTATTATGTAAAAAGTTATACTAAAAAAAACAAATTGAAGAATTGATAAAGGAAGCTTTTGTGGCTTTCCATTACATTCTGTGTGGTAGTCGATGGAAAACAGATCAGGTTCTAGGTATGGAATACCATTTAAAA
Organism: Anopheles farauti; assembly: GCA_000473445.2. Taxonomy (NCBI): domain Eukaryota; kingdom Metazoa; phylum Arthropoda; class Insecta; order Diptera; family Culicidae; genus Anopheles; species Anopheles farauti. The sequence continues at coordinate 5,327,059 of KI915042.1, read as the reverse complement.
CCCGTTCCTTTGATGTTCATCAAACTCATTTCCTAGACTAACTCATTTACTGTTAATCCTTTCTCTTTCGCTTTGTTTTCTCCCTCCCTCTTGTATTGATGCCAAAACATCAATCGATTTGCAGCAGAATAATTGCGTTGGAGCAAAATGGACCACGCGGCTAAAAATATATGGCCACCGTTTTCCATCGAACGACGCGAATCTTTGAACGGACTGAAAAATCCGGCTACCCTAATAACGCCGGCAACGGGTACGGGTAGTGGCAAATGCTTTTGAAGAAGTTTGTTAATTTTTCTCCCATTACTTGTGTTATTTTACGTAATTTAAAAAAAATTCTCACACCGAATCCCAGCCGACGGGGCAGCAGTAGTTGCAGCATGGTCCAAACATCACCAGCTAATTAGTTTCCACACTGCCTCCGGTCCGGTTACCACTTGTTACGTCTGGTACGTTAAATAAACAAAGGTCGATCGACTAGAGTCAACTCGCAACTTCCCCGCCGCAAGGCAGGAAGGTGGTGCGTTAATTGAGTAAGAAAAAAAGCATGAACAATTGTTACAGCGTAGAAACGTTCGCTCCAGAGCTAAACCTAATCGTGTAAACGGAACGTGAATTGCACGTCGGTTGTCGGGTCGCTCAAAGAGTAGGCTGTAAGCGATTGAAAGGAAAACCACGACGTCAAAAAAAAAAAAAAAACAAACGAAAGCAAGCACTTTGGTTTGGTTCACCGGTTTGGGGGAAACATTAAATCCCAACGAAAACAAATGATAGCTACCCTGTCTTGCAGCATGTTGCAGATTGTCGTCTGGCGTTTTCGCACCGCGTTCTCGGTAGGGTTGTTTTTCATTTTGGGCGAAAAACATTTTCCGTTCGGTTTGAGTGACTCAAATCGCTTTCGACAATCCACGAGTGCGAGTTCTCGTCGGTGCGGCACGGAAATCCGGAGTTCACTTTTCACACCGCTGGATAGGACGGGAGAAAACTGAGAAGAAGAAGCGAACCAAGAAAACAGCCGTATTTTGTTCCGGTCGATATTTTTCTTTGTGCGTGATTAATTCATCGCTTACTCGGTTGGGTGTGCGTTTTGAGGTGTGTTTTTTGGTTTTGTGTAAACACAACTGTCAGATGGGTACGCTGAAACGTTGAAGACAGCTTTACCAGATTTGTCCTTCGGTAGAAAACCGGTCGGGAGCATTGATTAATTCGGCTGACATAATTCTGTTTTATTCGGAAGCGGGTGTTGAATGGAAAAGCAATAAATTTGCTCGGAAAACAATGTGATCCTTTCCGATCACAAAAGCAAATTATTAAACATATTCATCTTTGTTCGAAATTGAATTGTTTTTCAACATGCCGTGCAATAATATCGTGATCATTTGTCGGTTGTCTAATTAGAAACAGAATCAGAAATTCACAGGCTCTAATTTTCTTACATAATTAAGACCTATTGGATTGTAATCGGTTCAATAGATCAGCTTGATGAAGCCAAAAGCTTATCGATTTTCTTGAAATGACCTTGAGATTAAACGCAATCTCACTAAGCCCGCAAAATGTTCGTATCCAGTAATGGGTTTTGTCAGCCAATGAAACTCTAGCGATAATCGTTAATCAGATAGAAACAAACACAGAGCAGCAAAGTGCTTGGAGAAACTACTCATAAGATTATGTCACGCATCAGTGATGATTTGTTCGCATTTGGCAAATTGCCATCATAGCAGGCGCATCATTCTAGAGAGTAAAGCCTCCGCACAAAGGGATTTAAATTATAATCAATTTTATAATTATAATTAATTTTTCATCTTGATCTGTTCTTCGGATCTGTTAAACTCTACACATTTACGAGATTGTACACATTTATAGGTCTACTTTGAAACAGGTAATCATTAATAAATTAAAAATTATTTGATGTTCCGGAAACATTCATTGTATACAGCCGCGTTTCTCTCGAACAATTTAGAAATCAATATAGTCAATACTAAATTCAGAACGATTGGCATTCCACACTGCCACATGAATGCTTCCACTTTCTGTGAGAGTAATTTCTGATATCTATGTGCAATGAAATGATTGCTATATGCTGGTGGTTTCATAATGGTGGTTTCATAATTTTCTAGTCGATAACTTTAAATAAAAGGATATTTTTAAATTAAGTTTAGAAATATGTTTCAAATATGTTCAATACGCGGGAGGCCAAAAACATTCTTTAAAAACAAACAAAAAATAGTCTAAGATGAAAAAACGCTATTCTAAATAAAATTGTATAAAAATGGTGATTTATAGAGCCAAATTGTGTCAAAGTGTATCATGCATCATGCAGGGTAAATATTCTCCAGAGGAATTCCCTCTCAGAAGAACATGCAAAAGCAAATAAAACGGAACATATCACTAAAACGATCATGATGGGCAGTAACGATGCATATTATTGTGTGGCTATATCCAAGAGGAAGGCGATAAAAAACGGCTTAGCAACAGAACAGAACACACAGCACGAGCAGAGCATGCACGAGAAGAAACAGATCCGGGTCATCCATAAATGATGCCGAGGCCTCATCTGGCTACCGGCGACTACACGCTTCTGGAGCATGCATTCGGTTTGCAGTTGAAAACCGTACAAACAAACGACAGCTACGAGAACAGAAAATTCCTTAAATTTCACTCTAACACGGGCACGGGTAGAACGCGACACACGAGCACACGAACAGATAGACCGGACGCAGCATCTACGGATGGCCCTGTTTACTTGGAATCCTTACCACCGAGCGGGAAGAACTGTGAGTAGATGCCCTTGAACGTTTCCTCCTTCACGATGCCGGTCGGGCATTCGGCCTTGAAGCCGCGGTATATTCGCTTGATCTCTTCCTCGGTGAAACGCGCCGTCCGCGTCAGTTCGACCAGCGAGTCCGGATAGTAGCGCGCCGGTACCGGCAGATCCTCCGCTTCCGGTTCTGCAGGGAAAGAGAACATTGGGCGTGTGAATGTGTGTGAAGCTGTGAATGGGCAAAAGGGGGAAGTAAAAACAAATACGCTCATAACGCAATGAGAAACGTTTCTTCTCGGCGAAGTTTTGCTGAAATGAAAGAAAACAGACCCAGCAGGGGGGGAGGGGGGAGGGAAACCCCACGAATAATCAACCGGTACTGGAATGAGCAGATGTTGATGTGGCGCTCCTGCTGCGGCACTTCTCATTAGTAGAATGGTATTTGCATGGTAATGGATTTTTAAATTTGCATGAGCCCGAACGGGTAAATGAACGGGGAGTTTTTTTTATTCCTATTCCCTATTAGTTCCCCATTCTATGGGACTTTCTCTGGCTGCTATGTGATTAGGAAGCTTTAATAAAATTTTCTGTAGATTCTGAAGGAAAGATTTTTTTTTTTCAATCGAAGAAATGTATATTGAATAAAAAAATCCAAGCCAAAATAAATGTTTTTAGACGAAACAATAACATATTTCTTTTTAAATAATTTAGAACTTAAAAACATGGTAATTTTAAAAAACCTCCAAATGTCTGAAAATCAATTTAGAATCAATTTAGACATTTAGAATCTCAAACAGTAAAAAAGAACTCCTGTAAAAAAAATTAAAAATTGAACACTCTTCAAAGGATTTCGCAAAAGGTGAAGACATTCAAATATTCAACATCTCTTAGAATTCTATAAAAATAGCTCTAGCTTAATAAGCTGTATTAATTTTTTTATAGAAAATTGTTAAAAGAACACAAGGCCTACTTGAATTACATTCATCGAAATTGAGACTGCGGAGCCCTATGATATTTGTGTTCTACAATGTACTACGACAAATTGAGCTGAGCATTACACATAGTTAGTAATTAACTGATCTAGCCTAGAAATAGTTCTAGAAATATACGCGACGCGACTCGTGCTTATGATCGCTTTCAACTCTCTACTTTCAGCACATATTTGTTGAGTTCCAAGAGCGCACACATGCAAGACAAATTGATCCGGAAGTGGTTTCCTAACATAAACACATTTTTACCGTACACGCGTGGGCTAGAGTGAGACCTTTATTAAAGGAAGCTGGTTAATTCTGATGAAATTTGTAGACTGTTTATCCCACTGATAGAAGTAAAACGTGCAGCATTGGGTAAAATAATCTATTTTTGAGTCGACTTGTGTTTGATTTTTCAAGAACTCAAGATTAGATTAAGTAACAAGTTGAAAGAAATATTAAAGAAACTTTAAATATGTACGTACATTTTCAAACAATTCGTAGAAGAGAAAGAATTAAGTTTATGTTTAGAGATAAAAATAAAAGCATTCAAATGAATTATGGTTTAATTAGAATTTAAGAATTACCATCTTTCAAATATGCATGAAAATGTCACTTGCACGTGTAAGATAGTTTTGAATACAGTCTTTTTTAATTTACTTTCTTTAGACACTCCTGTGAACTTCTGCTATCCCGCACAAACCACTTAACTTACCATAAAACTGGCGAATATTTAAAATTCCCATCGCTCGTTGAAAGCGAACCTTTGCTACGCGAAATCAAAACGCCAACGTGAAGAGCACACGAACAAACGCTCCTCTCAAGTGCGAACGGAACTTCAATTGCGTTTTCTGGCTACAGCTCGGTTCAATTCGGTTCGCGTGGCGTGAAAAAAGGATGAATTCGCTCATTTAATGAATCACCAGGCGCCTCCACCATGGGGTTTTTTTCTCCAATTTCAACGATTTTGTTTTTGCTTTTTTGGGAATCCGACTGAAGGACGAAAGTTTAAGACCGAAGCAGATTAGTTATAGACAAATTTTGAATAGTTGTTCCGCACCAAACGCTTTACACGCGTGCTTTACAAGCGATAACTTCTTCGCAGGCGGCTGGACCGGTTGTTGGGACGGTTGGATTTTGCTCCGTTTGGTTTTTTTCAAACATCACGTTCACGATGATTCATTCTGCTTGATGATTACACAGTAAAAATGCTTTGCAAAAATGAAGAAAAAAAACGCACACACACATACGCCCTAACTCGCAACGTAAATGAAGGAAAAACCTTCATTCGACACGCCAGTCGTAATATTTAGTAAACAAAATGTGCACACAACATCAACCATCAACACGTGCATCGACCCTGGCCCGAGCTGTCGAGCGGTTCTAGCTAGATTAACGCAACGCTGCCGAAACATAAAACAGACCCCTGTTTTTTTTCCTTTTATTTTGTTCCAGCTCGCAACCGTTCACCAGCCAGCCAAATCGATTCCCGGAATAACTCGAAACAAATCGATCACGATCCGAAACGATTAAAATCAAAATAGAATACGAAAACAAAAAACAGTAACGCACGCACACACGCACTAGAAGAACGCACACGCACACCCACACACACACCCACACACACACACACACAATGTTCGAGAAAGCGTGCGAAAGTTCGAAACGGAACGCGCGTAATTTAAAACCCACATCCAAAAGTGGCCACGACTGAATGACGACTGAAAACACGTCAAACGATCGCGAGTGATCGCGTCGACGAGCTGCGCTTCTTCGCCTGGTGTGCGTGTGTACGCGCGTGTGTGTGTGAGTGTATGTGTGTGTGTGTGTGTGTTTGTGTGTGTGCAGATACCTTTGCCGGTGAGCAGCTCGAGTGCGATCGCATCCCGGCGTCGCCGTTGGCGTCGGTATCGGCTTCCATGCTGGCTGTCGATGGTTTCCGGCGCTGTTGCTGGCACTGCGGCAAGCGTAATGGTGGCCGTGCGCTCCACTAGCTCGTTCGCCGGATGATCGTCGCCGTTGGCATCGCCGTCCGGTGGTCCGGTGAAGAGCAGACGCACGAACTTGCGGTAGCACCAGTCAAGCACGGTCGAACCGGGTCGACCACGTCCACACATTCGGAGCGTCCGCGAGCGTCCGCTGGCTCGATTTCGACTGTGGCGGGCGCTTTGTCGGCGATCGGTCGCTGGTCTGGCGCCGGGCCAACAACGCCCCCACCGCGAATGGGTGGGAAATGGACGTGCTAACGGGCCAGTTCACACCCGCGGACGCACACCTGTGAATGAGCGGTGCGACCGGTTCGGTTATGCCCGCCCGCCCGTTCGCTGCTACACTAGCTGCGCGCACACACATGATCGTTTATTCGGCCAGTTTGACAAGTTGCTTTGTGCGGTTTTTGCTCGCTTTTTCACGAGCCGCCCGATCAACGGTGTACCAGTGCGAGCTTCGGTCGAACGATGGGAACGATCAAACGCTTGGGCGGAGGTTGGGTATGGGGTTTATATTTATCCCTCCCGACAATTGAGGAAGCGGTAAATGGTACCGTAAATACCTCGGCCGGACGAACGAACCGTGAACGGGTTGACGGATCGTGTTGACGGTGGCAAATTGTATCGGTGTTGAAATTTCTTTTCGGTGTTGTACTACATGACCGAAACGGTAAACAATTAATAACACAAATAGATGATTTCAGGCCTATGCAGATGGTAATAATCTGGTATGAGAAGAATTTTTTGGTCTTTTTGGTCTTTAACCAACCCTAATCGGTCGTATGAAAAAAAGGAAACTTCTTTAAAAGGAATATTTAAGTAATTTAAAACATTTTTTTTACGTTAGTAAAGTTGATCAAGATTGATTTGTTTGAATACTTCATATGTTGCGTGAAAATTGGATTGATCGAGTTAGATTGGTTAAGGCTAAATAAGAATATACGACTAAATGTAGGAGTAAATAATGTCAAATGTGTCTGTCATTGTAGTAGGACTCGGAAAATATGACAATCTAGTCGTCATAAAATTGATGGATAAATTTAATATGAAGAATGTGAAAAATACAAACGATTAACATTTTGGAACCAGTATATAACTTAAACAAATACAAGAGAACAACAATTTATATTAACGTATGAATAAAATTTCTTCCTAGTAAAAATAAATCCTTCACTTTTCTGTAATCACAACGAGATATATTTTCACTGTTGTGATAAATAATTGTGCGAAATAGTGGATACATACATAGATCTTAAAGCGTAAACAATTATAATATTTTTTTTTAACTTGTTCTCAACGGCGCTGAATTTTTTTTATTGAATTAGTTCAATAAATCATAAACCACCTTGCATGCAAACCATATGACTAATTGATGACAATTATGTTCATCATGACAAATTTTATAATTGTAACTACTTTTTAGAGAAGATGCCATTTAGTAAGTTCAACCTATTTGGAAGACTAACTTATAAATAAATGAAATGAAATGAAATGAAATGAATTGGCATGATCGAGTCGAATAAGTTTTTTTTATTTAAAAGAATATTGCTATTATTGGTAATTTTTGTAGACTTCTTTCGTTTTATTTGTTGTCTTAACAAATTTTATTTAGCAATACGACCAGGCCGTCACTGCTAAATAAAAAAAACAAAATTGTATTGTCTTTTTTAGCAATGTTGTAACGATATTAGATTATGTAATAAAATTGATATTAGATTATGATATTCGAAAATAACTCCTTTATTGTTAAATAAAAGATAATTAATTTCGTTTATGACGCAATCCAATTTAAGTGGTAAAACTATAAGTTGAATAGGTGGTATAAATTCCTATGATATAATGTATTCCTCATGATATAATGCGAAATATTACGAATATATTTATGTCCACATAGGTTAACGTACTTCAAGCGCGATCGGATCGCTATCACATGAGTGAATAAAATGCCTTTCCCCGAGGACAAGCACTTCACCAGAAATGTGGCTTATTCAACTGCCAAAGTGTCTTTGCAGAAACTGTCGGAGAATAGGAAGAACCCATCAACACGCTCCGGTTGCCATTTTACATACCGAGCTATCGAGAACTGCCATATCATATTTCTGCTGAAACGAACAATTTCGAAGAACTGTGACAAACTGCTCACGAAATTAGCTCCAAGCGAGTGCACAACGGACGTTCTTTTGTAAATTTGTTGCTGGTTCTTGTAACCACTATTTCACCATCATTCCCTTAGCCAGCGCACCAGCATACTCTCTCTTTCTCTCTTTCTCTCTCTCTCTCTCTCGACTGCACCGATTTCGATGCTCAATCATTAGCTGCCGAGGTTCGCTTGTCAACTCGAGAATGTCATCATTAATCAATCGCTCTGCTATTGAGCTGTTTTGTCAGTCGATCGCTTTCGGGCACGTCCAGTACGCAAGCAAACAGACTTCCCTTCGCGAGGATACACGACAAGCGAAACCCTCCGTTAGGGTGGGTGCCTTAAGAAAACATATATTTTAAGACCCCCATCGATTCCAGGGTGCTCTCTGGTAGGAAAAGTTGGAATGTTGGAATCCAACGCCCGCCGGATCGCTCAAACACGACCAACATCAGGTCAGCGAGTGGGTAATGTTTATGTACGGTTATTTATATGGGTGTTTGTGGATTTGTAGATAAACAGAAACGCGAGTGCGAGTGGACCGAGTACGGTGGCGAAGTGGGACGAACGACGGCAAGTGCGGCAAGTGCCAACCGGAGTGTTTGTTTATCTTTCGTCAGAAAATGGATTAGATAGTTAGACAAATTTGCTTACGCTTTGCTTTTGTGCCGGTAGTCTATTCGCGAACCCGGTACGTTGTTCGCTTTCTCGCCTTCAGTTCGGTTCGGGTTCGGGTGCCCTGACTTCAACGGGTGTCTAAATAATTGAGTGGCATAAGCGTAAAAAGGAAGCGTGAAGGCGTTTGGATTGCGCACGTACGGAGACTATAATTTGCCATAAAGGTGTATCTACCGTGTTACCGGTTGACCTTTGGGATCGGCCAAAAGGAACCGGTGCGTTCATAGTATGGGTAATACGATATGGTGCGTACGCATAAGGGAAGGAAAGAAAAAACGCACGGGAGAAGTAAAATATGTTCGTTTGGGTTATCGTTGGGACCTGGGACTTGTTTGATTAGCTAAGCAGCTTGGTATGTTCAACATCATGTACCGGCGTGCCTAGGCAAGGGTTGTAACAAACAAATGTGGCCAATTAAAGTGAAAACGGCACGGACTGAACACTGCTGAAGATTTTGAAGCATTTTAAAAGCAATCAGGAAAAAACAAGATCTATCAAGAGGAAGGCACTAGTGAACTTGAAAAAAAGAAAAGAGAGGAAAAGAATGTAAAATTGACTTTAAAAAGATAAAAACATAACGAAACTCGCCTGAAGGATATAAATTCACTTTTATATAATCGGATAGATAAGTTGAAGCAACATTCAACAATTTTGAGGTTTTATGGCTAATGGAACTAGCATAAAGCCATTTCAATTTATTCTAATTTTGTTATAGTATTTCTTACATACATTGTACATTGTGTACGTATATATGATTGATTTAGATTATTGCATTTAGTAAAAATGATTTATTAAAACATTGTTCGCATATTGACTGTATAACTGCATTACTTTTGATCGAATTAAATGATTTAAACGAAAAGTATTTGTGTAATTTTAAAAATATATCATTACGGAAAAAATAATAATCCTCTTTCTAGTAATACACTCTCTTTCTTTGTACTTTAAATCGCATTTGTCAAAGAGATAAAAAATCGCGCACTCAAGGTGTAACCGACCGTCAGCTTAATTTTTTTCTTCCTGTAAACTCATTCTTATAACCGAATCGATCGAAACGACTGTCAACAATCGGCAAAACGCTCCAACTTCTGCACAATGATTCTCGAATGGGTTTGAAACCCCATCCAACCCGCCTTCACACTTAGGCACCCGTACAAATGCTTCCTTCGCCCGCCTCCCCCCGGCAATTGAGTTTCATCCTATTCCACGCATTTTGTTCACAATCGATTTTACACACGTCAGGCCGATGTTTGCTGCGGCACTTTCCGTTTCGAAGCGTTGGCACTTGCTGCCGGCACTAATGAAGTGTGTCAATGGGTAAACCCTTCAACCGGGGACGTACAACGGAAATAAATGGAGTAGCAACAAATCACGATTCGGAGACGGCTCACACAATGCTGGTATTTGTGTAAGAGCCGGTGAATATTTTGCCACAGTTCAAGCTACAGAACAAGCCGAATCAAAACGAAAGCAATACGTGAACACTGCAGACACAGAGTGGCTTCATAACTTTTGTGTGGCTTGAGGGTGTGCGGGTGCTGCAGATTGCAAAGGTTAGAATAAGCGGATGAAATTAAGGAAAGCACCAGGCGTCTCCATTTCTAGAGCATTGCCATTTTTCCCCTGGCCGAGGTGTTTTGCTTGATGAGATTAGGTTGCGTAAGCATGGAGTGATTAATGGAGTTAACGTCCAATACGCGTTCATTATTCATCTGCCGATTCAAACTGTCAGCATCGGTTTTTGTCACCCTTTTCCCCGTTGAAAAGTTGTCGAACATATTTCTATGAATTCATTTTACCCATTTTTTATCACGCTTGTAGGCAGGATTATGTAATCTGCCAGACAAAGGGAAGTACATGGTAATGTTTGCTGGTGTTATGAGATAAAAAAAACTAACGAGTGTTATGAGTTGGATAGGAGAAAGAAAATGTTTCAGCTGTTTCCAACTAACCACACATTGTCCAATTTGGAAAGCATTTAAAGTATACACTTTTTTTACTAAAATTTAAGGAATACTTTACGTTCTGGAAATGAGTAAAAATAAGGATGAAGATCTTTTAGAGCACTAGTTAAAAAGCAGCTGCTTTAATTAAAAACAAAGTGGCCAATCTTAATATTCCTTGCCTTCAAAAAAGCCACAAAGAACCTTTCACGAAGACATGTTTTATATTTTAACTTTATAGATCAGTGTCTAGAGAAATCTTTCGTTCCTTTTTGTGTACAATATCTCAAAAATATTGAAAATTGTTAAATTTTCGCAATAACCTATTGAAAATAACAATACGGTAAACTGAGACTTTATCTCAAATAATTGCTAATTTCTTCATTGGATCTTTCTCGATAGCTACAAGTGGTGAAAACTATAGGCCAGTACACGTTTAGAAATACACGGAAAAAAATCGAAAACATGTCTTAACATTTTATGTAGAAAAAAAAATATATTCCCAAGGAATTTTAGATAAAGTATATAATAAGTTATCTTCTACGTACAATAATAAGCATAATGAGAAACAAATTGTTTGTGGTTTAACATGAGTGAAAATCATATTAAAAGAAATAAACATATTTATGCAGAGATTTTTGAGACCACTTTTTTACGAAAACAAAGATTAATGATGCATAATTAGATAAATTAATTAGAATAAGATAAAAGACCGAGTTGGACTTCAGTATACCTCCTTCAGGTTTGATGCTAATTTATAGCATTTTTAGAAACTGAAGTACAAATGCCATATCAAATGGAATTCAATCATAAAAATGTAAACAAACAAACTCTGTGTAACACAAAGAAATATCAATATGCATTCCACTGATGCATGCAAACCCGCTGAAAGCGATAATGTTCATTTACGGCACGTTTAATATCGACCAGCACCAGTCGCTCGATGTGCAATACAATAGCGGAATGGAAACAAATACTCACGCTATAAAAACACGTTGCCACTCGTTAAATTATTATCGGCACCTTCCGCATTTTTCCAAGAAGGAACCGATTAAAACGCTACAATACGCAACTGTTTTTTTCCAGTGAAACCGGTGCCGACAATCAGCTGGTTTCCTGTTTTGAACGCAAACATCATCCACGGATTCGATTAACATTCCCCATCCATGGTCGATTGATGTCACAAATTAATTGACGACTGCGAAAAAAAACGGGTAACCCAATCAGCGGACCCCAACCGGATGTGGAAAAAAAACGTACCAAGAGACCACACCACTTTTGCATACCAAATGCCATTACCGACCGGCGACGTTTGATTGCATTTCGAGAATTGCTAAAGTAGAACAGCAACGGGTAAAAATAAAAGCTCAGTTCCGAACTTACTGCTGCTCGCTGCCGGGTCCGCCCCGTCCAGGATGGTTTTGATGCGCTTGAAGAACTTCCGGTACACCGATTTGCCTTCACCCTTCTGCTCCGACCGGCTCTTGTGACCCGAACTCTTCTGACCGTCGGCGGTGGAGGGTTTTTTTCGGCTGACCAAATTGCCACGGGTCGATTCACGTAGCACGATGTCCACGTTCGGTTGGGCGGACGTTTGCTGCTGTTGCTGCTGCTGCTGCTGCTGCTGACATTGCTGGAGCAGGGCGTGGGCTTGAAGCTCCTGGTGCTGCAGCTGTTGGTGCTGTGGCTGTTGCTGCTGGTGCTGGGCGATCGGGGATTCGCTGATGATTTCGATCGCAATCTGCTGCTGACTCTGCACCGAAAGCACCTGCTGTGTGCGTGTTGAGGAAGGCTTCGCCACTGCTTCCATCGTGAGAGGAAAAGTTTGTCTGTTTTTTTTTTTCGCTGGTTCCTGGATGGATAATGTCGGTGCTTCCTGCCGGAAAGCGGAACACTGTCAGCGTGAGCGGCTGCGGCTTCGCACCTGCTGCAAGCGAATGTCACCGGAATTCACACTTTGTCACACACTTTAGATATTTGCTCTTTTGTTTGCTGTACCCAATTAGAGCAGCGAGGATTTCAAGCGCTTCACCGGAAGGTGAGCGTTGGTCGTGTGATAGGGACGTGATACGATTAAATATTAATCCGGCTTTGCTTTTGCCGGTGTATTGTATGGTGTGATTTTACTAGCAGTCGACCAAAGTCGTAGAACCGCTTTCCGAGTGATCTGAAATAGGCAAAATAAAAAACATCTATTAAAAATGAGAACAACTGTAGTTTTCGATAAGGAATATGAAAATTTTGTTTCATACAAGAATACATTTTAAAGTTCGCAATGTAGTCTTGTACATATATAAATTATCTTTTAAACTTTATATATTAGTACATTATATAAAAATATAGCAACACACCTTCATAAGTGTCAAGCCTTACTAAGAAGCTTTTGCAACAAAAAAATAAAATAAATGAAACATTTCGCCGTAATTTTTCTATCGATCAACACAAATCAACACTTTATGACGAAAGGTAAGGTTGACAAGTTTGAAGCTCTAAGAACTTTGCCTAGCATTCTAGCAAATAATGTATTGAATGATCGGTTTCTTTTGATTCCAATTTAATGTAGAAATGTGATAGACATTATTGTTATAATATAGAACAAGACCTTAAAGCTGTGTGCTATACAAAACCTTAAAGGTCACAGACATTTTTTTTCACATTATTTAACCTTAAAACTGCACCAAAGTTGCAGGAATACACATTGAGCAGAAGTCATTTCAATGAAGACAGAAAATTGAATAGACTTCGATATTTTCAAAAGTCATAATATCACACTTAGGCTGGAACTACAGACTTGTGAACAGAACGTATGTATTGCTCTGCGACACTTCACGCATTTTGCAAATGTAACTAGCGTGCTGGGCACAGTCATAAAAATAATAGTTTTAATCGGTGCGGCTACATTTATGGTTTAAATTCTTGAAACATCTTCAATTTAATGTGAAAAGATTTAAATATAATTTATAGCCATCACAATCGCTACTTTACGTAATAAGCCGTAGAAAAGCTCTCTCTCTCTCTCTCTCCCTTGCTATATTACCCAACTAGCGGGTAACATTTCACAACGGTTCGGCTCCGGTAGACAAAGTTTTATCGTCGACTCGACCAGCGCACGACGGAGCACGACACGTCGGCAATGAATACGAAAACAGGCCACTTATGGATGACCGCACGTAGGATTGGAATAACTTTTTTTTCTTCATTTTTTTTTGCAACCGCTTTTCTCGACGCTCCCTTCGAATGGTTTGTGGAAAAGGATCATAAAACATGCAGCGATAGTGCCGGGGTGTCGATAAAGTATGGCTGATTATGGTGTTTTTTGCATTTTTTTTTTATTTGTTTTGCTGCCGGTCGCAATGGTTTGTGTCTTTATGTCTTGCTTTTGGTAGCGATTCGAAAATTCAATGTCGAAAGTGATATACTTCTATTAAAGTTGGCCATGGTGCGATTTTTGCTTTCACTCGTACACTTTGAGTGCGGATGGAAATGAGTGTGGAATGTCAATTGGTTGCGAAACAAAACTCCCCTTCTAGCTCGTTTTTCTCCTCTCTCATCAAGTTAGTGCACAAAAACATCACCGAAACATGAAAAACGGTCCATGATGTCAACTATCTCTACCCGTTTCTGGGTCGAACGTCACAGTGGAAATTGCACCAAAGGGGTTCGTTGATGGCACACACACAGACACACACACAGGCACACACACACACGCACACACCAACCGAACTATTTTCGAGTTAAACCAGTGAATTTACTTCGGCGCTCGTGTTCACATGATCCCCTCCTTGCTATTTGTCCATTGCGGTTGAAGAACCCTATTTATTTAGAGGATGGCTCCCCTTACTGGTGTGTTTGCACAGTCTCATATGGTGAACGTCAGTCAGGCGCTGTCGTTTTCATATGTCCCTCTGCCGGTAGAGATGCACAATTTGCATTCGGGTAGACTTTTGTGTGCTTTGTTTGGCATGTTGCTTTTTTACCGGGCCAAATGCTTGCATGTGGCCGAGGTGGAGATTGCAATGAATAAATAGAACCAAACGGATTCACTGTGAAATGATAAATGTGTGGGCAGTGGCGTGCAAAACAGGCTTCGTTTTTTTACTCTCGATGCTCGTAAAAATGATGAATTATACATAACACAAAAAAAAAACAAACGCTTAGTACAAAAGTACCCGGGATAGCAACAAGCGAGGCAGCGAGACGGAGAGAGGCAGAATAATTGAAATAAAAACAAACGAAAAAAAAAAAAAACATAATATCTGCCGGCGCTAAAATTCCCATCAAAGTGTCATGTAACACAATGTAACACGTTTTCGAAACGTAGGCTGGAGTTGAATGAGAGATGTAGCGGGGAAGGGGAGAAAGTGAGCTTAACAATACAGATAATCCATCAACAAAAAACCCCCTGCCGGTGCGTTTGATAAGATCCCTTCCGTGGGTTTTGGGGGGAAGTTGCCCGTAGTCTTCCTTTAACTTTTTTGGCTTACACTCACATCAAAGGCTTTTTGCACGAAACCTCCTCATGCAGAGATCGGATTTCGTGTCATTAGTTTTGACAACGCTCTGCGCAATGATGGATGACAGTTCTCCAGGGGAAATTTCGGGTTCCCCTTTGACTTATTTACGAAAAATTGTACTCAT
The DNA here is from genome assembly GCA_000473445.2 of Anopheles farauti. Lineage (NCBI taxonomy): Eukaryota > Metazoa > Arthropoda > Insecta > Diptera > Culicidae > Anopheles > Anopheles farauti. The sequence goes on along the minus strand of KI915042.1, from coordinate 5,311,943 downwards.
AAAGAAGAAAAGATATAATCCTATGTTCAGGAATTATACAAATTGAAAGTTGCTAAGAGCAGAGAAGGTTTTAAAAAAAATATGTGGCATGCCGATGTTTGTATGAAAAATAGTGAAGGTGATTCAATCAATTATGGAAGTTATTCAAATTTATATTGGGAGCGATTCCATACACGTGATATAAATCTATTACAAAGCAAGCTAATAATAGAGGTTTTTACGTGGAAAAGAAATGAGGTACTTAATGTACAGGTACTTAGAAATGTTTTACTACAACGCTTTCCTAGATTTTATTGTCTCGCATCTTCGATTCCCTCTCTCCTATCCTCTTAACTTTACGCTATGTTTTGTTAATTAAGTTATGGTCTTCGATTTTTTTTACTTTTTCTTCGTAATGTGTGTCACGGGATTATGTTTCAATGTATTTATTTTTTGTTTTAGCTAGTAATTCAATTAAATTTCCTTTGGCTAAAGTTTTTATTTTTTTAGGTATTGCTGTGTTGTGTTAGACATTATGTTAAGTATTTGTTAAAAAATCATACATCATACATATTGAAAGGTAGACTATTCATTATATGAATTAAGTGAAATAAATTAAGTGAAAATATTAAACAGCAAATCCAGAACACTCTTCGGCCTAATTTAAACATTAGGTTAATAATTATAAATATTACTTACTTACATCAATACATTAAAAAAATTTAAACAAAATTAAACCAAAAAGATTATCTGCAACCTGTTGTAAATAATCACATATTCAAATCTCGTGTAGATGTGGAATTTTTAATTAATTTTAAAACCATCAAACTGATAAAAGACCTGAAGAGTAATTAAAACAACGACGTAATCAAGAATTAATTTTATGTTCTTCATTATCTTTGATCACTTTTGCTACGACAATAAAAAGGTGCTATTTCAACCACTTTCCAAAGCATTTCAGAGCCTTTATAATCCCAAAATACATCCCAACGCCCACGCCTGCCCCAAACTTGAGTCATTTTATTAACATAAAGAGCATCGAAATCGTTCGACTCTTAAAGCACTAATGTGCGTGTGGGAATATATGTAAGCTCGCACTGGGATTTTAACTGGGTGGTAAAAACGATCCCAAAGGTGGTTCATAATGGGCGCCCGGTAATACCGTACCGGTAATAGCGTCGTTAATTGCTTGCCTTGGAAAATAGAATAAAAGACATACTAGAGCCGTACTGCGAACACCGACCGAGCGCTGGTAGTTTATTAAACAATCTCATCAAAGGGTGCGCTGCAAAAAGAGTTACGAAGCAAGGAAGGAACTCATGAAAATCTTGCTAAACAAAGCAACCATTAACTCACCCAAATGACATCTAATGATGAAACATTGGCTAGGTGGTAAAACGTGTGCGGATGAGAGAAATAGAAAGAGAGAAAGAGAGAGAGAGAGGCAGAGAGTGAAACAGGGAATGAAAGAATGCAACCCGTGTTGTCATTAATGTCTAAATAAGTCAACTAATTGCACAACCATCCTGCACAAACAATCGAAGAAGTCCTGCCTGAAGTCTTCGGGTTGTCGTCGGGAGCAATTTTTTTTATCATAGTAGGTAGTTATTTTTTATTTTCCCCTGATAAATGATGTCATCTCACAACAACCGACAGTTTGTGTGTGTGTGTGTGTGTGTATGTTCACTGGGACTGAGGGTCCTCCATTAAATTGCAATTACTTTAACGATGAGCTGGCAGAAGCAACACACGGAAGGATCCTCAACCACATGGATCATTTACGGTAAGGGCGTGGTATGGTGGAAGGATCGTTAACGCACGTACGCGCCGGTAACCGCCATCATAATGTTTGTCCTTTTTGTTGTACAGTGCTGCTGGGAAGGCACATTCTGTACTCCAGACTAACGCTCGGGACGTCTCTTTGCGGTGGGTCTCTTTGAGATGGGATAACGTGGGCCCGAAGGCTTGATTATCGTTTAATATTGAGAGTGATTAAAGAAAGAAACAGTGTAAACGGCGAAGTATGAATGCCTTTAATGTTCGGTTCTGTAATTAAGGGTAACGAAACAGATTTTATAAGCCGATAGCTTAGTCGGTGTAACACATCAATTTGATTAGTAAAACACTTGCTGTCCCAACGAGATAATGATTTGCCCATATGTCTTTTGCAAAATGCGCAGGTTTGAATTCTCTCAAAAAAACTCCATTCAATTACGTATCAAGAGTTATTCATCTGAAAATTAAACATTTTACAAGATTTTTTTTTTTTCAAGCAATACGGCCAGGCCGTTATTTCTTAAAATAAATAAAAAAAAAATTTTTTCATACTTTTTTAAATATTCCATTACAAGTTTGTATTCAGTTTTTTTTTAATATACTCTAAAGCATTTATGGTGGGTTGAAAACATTTTTTATCTTTGATGTAAATTTCAAACATTTGCTCAAATATTTTAAATTCCGGACAAAAAAGATTATTTTGTAATCTAAACAAAGCAAAATAGTTTGCTTTGCTCAATGATAGCATTAAAAGGGTAGATATTGTATTGGTTTGTTTCAATCAGCCAACAGATTTTATTAGTTTTATTTGATTGTTAATAGCTGGAATTACTATTTTGATACCCTTTATAAATAATGCTGGTGTTAAAATAAACGTTTTATTGTAATAAATCACATTTTTATTCTTTTTCTGATTATATATAAAACTCTTTGTATAAAATACCTAATTGGTTACCAGAAAATATTCATTTCAGCACAATTATACAATGTAACAATCACCGCAAGCCAGCTAATCTCTTAATTATATCATCACATAAAATGCAAAGCTCTGAAGCCAAATTTACTCAATGAAAATAAAAATACGATAAAAATACTCAGTTGGTTTAAATTTCATGGCATCAGCGCATTGAAATCCTAGAAGAAAAACAACTAAGCATCCCAAACGCATGTGAAATATGAAGATTATTTAAGGTCATAACGTATGGAAAATACTAAATGTTAAAGTATTCAATAAACAATGCTTTCATGTTTCATCCAAGTTTAGTTCCGCTTATAATTTTTGAGCCTAAAACAAACATTTTAAACTCGCCTCTGTACATACTTATAGTGGCAATCAATATTTTTTTGCTTTTTTGTATGGAATTGTGACCTCTTCGCAATTCCATTTTCCATTTTCCTCTCCCCATCAAAACGTGCAGCCGTGCCGTGTTCTTCGACAGACTCATTTATGGTCTTTCCTTTCGTGATGTTGCGATGGGTAGCCATGTACAAAACACACCTCTTACACCGCACACGGGCACGTTTCTGCGCTTCTGGTACGTATGCGGCCTACAGTACCACCAAGGGACCACCATCGGGGCCACCGTTCACCCTGCGATCCCTAATTTTATAGGGTCATGCAAGGGAAAGATTCAATTTACTTCCAATTTGCAATTTTATCCACATTAAAGTGTGTCCACATGGTGTCCACCACCATGCACCGTGGCACCGTGGCACACACGTACACCATTTATTGGCCCGTCGGCAGGCATGGCAGGCCCCCATTTCCATTCAAAACCTCCTCGTCTTTCATCCGCTCTCGCTCCGCCTCGTTTTCATTCCCGGAGCCAACGGGAAGCGAAAGGAAATTTTAACGGTTTTCATTAGCCCGAACGACCCTATGAATAAAAGATGGACCGGTCGGGCACGGCAGCCCCTGTCGTAAAGACTCTTTCCAGCGGTAGTTGGATACTGCCTTGGTGAAGCTAAGTTCATTTCCACCCCCGTCCCACCCGCAAGTTCCACCGGGTGCAAGCCCTGTTTAGAAAGATTTAGATGCAGTTGTTGCACACGGGCCAATTTTTCTTCCGGTTTTTACTTACCCTTTCGAAAAAAACGGCAGCTCCGGATATCCGGTAACAAAGTTGCCGAAGAAGCGATGCAACAAACGATCGATGCAGCTCGAGATAAAGCTCGAGAGAGACTCGGTTGGGGAGGCATAATAAATTGCATCTCCTCGCCCCAAAATGGCACACTGTTGCATGCACCCCAACCAGGGGTAATTGGACCGGGAGCATACAGGAAAACCCGAAAGAAACCAGGTGCAAAGCATATCACCCGCAAATGCGGGTTGCGTTGGGGTAAAGGATTCGCGCGATCTGCGGCAGAATCACTGCAACAAACGACGCCCCGACGACGGGTTGGTTGTAGGAATTCTTCCTGCTCGGCCCACCCGACTTCCTCCTCGAGCCCACGGTGCTCGCTGAGTGGTGGAAAGATTTATGCTTCCTGCATTGCCTCCTCCCCCCGGAACACAGATTATCTTCAAGCGAGTCAATCCAGGAGCAAAATTTACCGAGCGCCGAGGAAAAGCTTCTCTCCGTTTCGTCCGTTTGCGATAAAGTGATTTCATCGCTTGTCGGCTGGATGGCTGGGTGGGTGGGTGGGAGAAGAGAATTATAAATTATTCCTCCACACGAGCGAGGAGTTCAGATGGATTCGGCGATAGCCGTGTGCGTGTGTTGGGTATTTTTAGATAAGGTAAATGCTTTAATTTATTGCCCGACACGGTTGGATGCGCATTTTTCGGGTCGCGATCAAATTGATAATGAAATTTGGCTGTCCGGAGCTATTAAGGTTCGGGTATTTTGGGCATGCAGTTTGGAAGATATGGTGTCGATAGTTTCGTTAAATATTTAAACAGTTTCTCTGACTTTGTGACCGTCTATATGAAGGGTTGCTTTGATTTTTAATAGGTTTAAAAAAGCTACACTATCGAAATAAGGTACAATTTTTAAACTTTCCAATCAGCTCAGTTTTCTTACGACCTGGCTTTTAAGCCATTTCTAGATGTATAAACGTTAAAGAAGTATTTTATGGAGCAATAAGCAGCATTGCAAAAGTATGATTTATTCTATCAGTTATAATTGAATCTACATTTGTAAGAGTAGGAGGAGGATAGATGTAGTATAGGAGTAGATTTTTAAATTTCTGCAAGAAACAGTATAAATTTAGAGTTGGGTGCAGCTCAACATTCGAAACAAGAGGCACAATCTACATCCATTCAATGCAACTCGTGTGCTTCGCAAATGACATCGACCAGAGCTTCTAGTTAAGAACAGATGAGGTAGATAATTTCGAGGTTTGAAAGGACTTTCTACAACTTCGATATGATTTTAAACTTCGGACAACAGCTTAAGCAGCGAAATAGGAGACAGGATGGTCAGGACAGTCTTACCTATTAGGACATATAGAAACTGCTACGATTTAGCGCATAAGTTAGCAAGGTCTCATCGCAAAGGATACATATTGTTTTCAAATGGATGGTGTCGGTGGAGTGAGTTAGTAAGATATGTAGAGAAGACAAATCAACCATAAGCTAGCTGAGCTTTTTGACAAACCAGGTGCTGACGAAAGCCTTCAGGATGTTCGAGGTGGGACCTTTCATGAGGACGTCAAACTCATGGCCAGCTGAGACGTCCATGTTCGACCTGCACGTTGCTTGGAATACTGTGAAGCTTGTCCTGTTGGATATCCGGCACAACCTTGAATGAAAGAATATAGCTATGCAACAACTGTTCGAATACCCTTAAAGATCCTCAGATAGATTCAGTCCATTAGGTTTAGTTCAAACATTGGTTCTTTCGTCACATTCTGATAGATATTTGTCAGTATTTGAAATAAATCTGAAGTGCATCCAACGATAGGAACGACTCATTATTATATAATTGGTTTTCTTCTGTATCAGATTCCATTTATAAGATCGTAAGTTTTTAACTATGCAATATCCGAGATGCAACTAAAACTAACCGTAAATGCATATCCAAGAAGTTCAGTTGGTAAATATTGGATATGTATTTGGATCGCTTTTCTTTTGATCCAAAATACTATCCAAGCTGAATCAAACGTTTCGATCCTAATATGGCGTCTAGGTCCATTATTTTAATTAGGTCTTCGATAAATCTAACATGGCTTGAATGGACCACACCATTTTTTTTAGTGTATCTTGTTTCAATCGAAAAGATATGTGTTCCGTTCCATGTTTTATGCACGACTTCTGTAACAAAGATTTCATTAAAATGCTCTTATGGCCGAGCAAAAGGACAGCACAACGAACGAAAGCTCCACACAAACGGCAAGCTCAGCTGATTTGCCTGAATCGCACAGTGCAAATTCGCATTCAATAGCCAGCTAATGCTACCCTCCCCGTCGATGGCCTCCCAATGGCACGGTTTACAACGAATTATTGGCCCAAGATCCTTGGTTTCGTGCGCCGGTTGATTCACTAAAGTGCTGCCACTTCCAAGTGGCGATCGTTCGCATGCTAAACGACAGTGGTCTGGTTTTACTGTGCTATTCCAATACTAGGAGACGATACATGATCGGGGTATTGTCATCGTCACCGGTCAGTCCATCGTCGTCGTCGTCGTCATCCGGTCGTTGACGAAAGCGATGGGGCGATAGGGCGATAGGGCGAAGTTGCATGGAAAAAAAACTAGCGACAACGTCAAAAGAGGCAACTGAGCATAAAAGGACAACACTTCAACACGATAACGGCAGGACGGCACGAACGATTTCTACGGTTCTACGGTACGGTGTGGTTTCTTTAAACGCTGCTCATCTCTTAAATGCATTGTCCAGTGAGTGGTTTTTGATTCGGATACAATCAGCTCCAGATCGTGCTGGTTGCAAATGGTCGAGTGAAAGGTTGTTTGTTCTTTGCTGTGAAGCGTTATCATTTGACGAAACGGGATCAAGAACATTGAGAGGACAAGAACATTAAAATTTCAGTTGATTCCCGAAGAAGGCCCTGTATGTACTTCTAAACATAAATCGGACATGAGTTTCTTCGTAATCCCAGCATCGTCACCATGCAGAAGATTCCATTAGTATCGGTTGCATTTTCAAATCGGTTGCATTTTCTGCACCTTCTACAAATCAGGCTTACGTCGGTCAATGTTGACTCAACTCTTCTGTGTCCTACGGGATGCTCGATTGTTCTCGGTTTTCATCCGACTACTGGGCGGGCTTACCACCCCCAATGGCACACAGTAGCACTTGCACTATACGCTTATCATCATTATCACAGTTTCACATTTCGACTCCACTAGCCTGAGCATTTCATGCATCAAGAACACTCTAATGAAACTAAGCACCAGCTTTTCAGCTCATCGATAATTTGTGCACGTTTATTCGATGGTACGGATTTTTTTTTCCACCCCTTGTCATCCTTTTCCCCCTTTCGAGAATAGCTAAAGATTGCTGCGTAATCCTCCACGGTGTCCAGTGAAGATAAAACCTCCACCAGCACACGTGGCACAGATCCAAGGCAGCTTTTGTGTGAAGAATACTTCCCCCACACCCCACACCCCATCCCAGGAGACGTCACCTCATTCGTTAATGTCGAGCGTTGAAAGGTTTCGGTTACGAGTCGATGAAATGTCCACCGGACTCTACCAAGGGAAGTTCGCTCGTTTCGCGGAGGATACGTTTGTCCAGCTTCCATTATCCAGCCCCAAAAGCTCTAGCGATTGTGAGCTACCCCGGCTACGATATGACACCCGATCCATTAGCTGGAATCGGGAGCTAGAGGCACGGACGCCGAAGGCGGTTATGGACAAATATCAATTCATCACCGCCTGGGCGCTAGTGGGACCTAAATCACGTCGATTTAGCTCGACTGGAGCGTTGGCTTCGGCTTCGATAAGGACTGAGATTACGGTAATGGATTGGGAAATTGTGAGAAAACTACCAGCGCACCACTGACGATGCGAAAGGTCATCGATATTGGCGATTCATCTATTTTAATAACATCATTGTATGTAAGCTTCGTGTGAGATGCGAACTTATGTTAGAAGGTTTTTTTTATCCTCGCATAAAAGAGCATAACCGCTTTTGAGTGAGCCATTTTTTAATGTCTTAATTAAGTCTTTTTTTTTATTTTTAAGAACGATTGTACCTTGTACTGACAATTACTTTGCAAGCCCAGTGTGGGAAAAAATAAAAATTTCTGAATTGTGTCGTTACTTTCATCTGAGTGAAATTCTAAAATATTGGGATAAAAATCTCCAACGATTAAAACGCTCCACGTATTTCGAAATTGTTTGTAGAAATCTATTCAAATTTGAGCGCAAAATTTTCAATTTCAATTTTACAATAATGTGCTTTGAAAGGAACTATTGCAACATAACAAAAAAAGTCATTTTTTATGATTAGTTAAAGACTGTTCATCCCTTAAAACGATAGAAACAATACAGAATGCATTATTTTATGTATTCATATTATTTATAAATTTTATATTGGTTGCAATATCAAGCATGGTGAACAAAGTGGTATTCATTTAAAGTTTTATAAAATTCGCTTAAATTTTTGAAAATATTGAATAATATTGGATAAACGTATACTGCCTTTATACAAACAAGCAAAGAAAAAAAATGATTTCAAACGTTAATTCATTATTGAATTCAATAATGTTTAAGCATAAGCAAAATGGTATTGGAAAAATATTGTATACACATTTCTTTGTATTCATCCAAATTATTGGGAATTTTACATTTTTTCAGGACTATAACATATTGCAAGGTCCCTAGATCCTGAATCTTAAAATTTTCCAGTGAAACGATAAAAATACGATCATAAGATGTAAGAAAAATAAAAGTTTTAATGCACATTTTTTAAATCACTCTGAATAGTGTTGAAGTTTTGTATACGTTTGATGTACAGGGAATATTTTGAAATCGATGCTATCAATATTTCAAATCCACCTTATGCATGCAATTTGAATGCTATTTTTTCACTCTTCGCTTCACTCTATTCAGCAACCTATTTTCAAATCGAATGCTCTCCTTTCCCCTCCCCCCCCCCCTTTCCCCACTCCCCCACAGCGAATACAAACGCCCAATGGACGTCCTAACGAGTCTTTCGAATCCCCGGCAGCGTGACTGAGCGTGATTCCCCGCCTTCAGATACCGCCCGGAGATACATATATGCTTGAATAAATGTTTGCACTACGCCTCATCTATTAATAAACCAACCGTCCGGCGACGTTCGGACCCGGCGCTTCCTGCACCACCCGAACACGAAGGATGTCCACGTCGTATGCGAGTGTCCAGGATGGACGTCCCCGAAGGCAATGTGACAGCTGAAACCAACCCCCAATCGATCGATCTCCTGTATGAATGTGCTGCTGGGAGCGCAAGCGGCGGCGGGATATGTTGAGTAACGTCCTGTTTTCTGTACAGTAAAGCACCAAAAAGGACGAAATAGACGCGCCTCGTCACAGCCGGACAATAGGTACGACGCTTGAAATAAAAGAAAGAACAAAATAGCAAACATTCGGTGTCCATCGCTCCTTCTGGGCTCACCAAATACATTCGACATACCGGTTCCGGTGTTGTTCCCGTTTCGACGACGACCGGTTCCGCTTCAAGGACGCGTCGTGAGCCGAAAAGCAGCCCCAAGGCGTAAAGTGTTTCCGTGGACAAAAAGCGTTCGATGCCGACGATTATGCCAACTACTGGCTCGTGATTGATTGCTGCAACGCCCGGCCCGGCCCGTTCCAGCACGGTTCCGGCAAGCGAAGCGTTGTTGCAACATCTTTGCCCGTGCCGAGCCCGGGCGGTTTTTGCACATCGAGGAAGGGTAAGTTATGATGTCAGCTCATTGTTGCACTCGAACAATGACCGGAGTGAATGGCGGAGGGATGGCAGAAGCAACCCACTCGACCCGATGCGGATCACGTGCCGCCATGGGCAGGATCATTGGCGCTGGTGAGTGAATCTGCTCACGACACTGTACAGGACCGGGGCTGCTGTCCTGTTTGCACCGGTTCACACATCACCGGGCTTATCGTTCTCTTTTCTGCCTCGCACACACTCCCGATGCTCAATCAAGCTAATGGCTTCTTCGATGGGGATTGCGTACAAGATAAATTAATTTACTTCGCTCAGCCAGAGATACGGCCGCATTACGCCCGACATTAGAGCCGGGCGATAGTTTGTGCTGCCACCGATGCCGTGCAGTAATTACAAACTCAATTATACCGGCACGGACACGGGTTGCATCTGCCCAGTGCACTGGGCCAATCTGGACGCAGCTGGTCTAGTTGGTTCGGGATTACGAGATGGCAGATAATCTGCCACGATTCATACGAGCGGTCAGATTTTAATACCAGTTTATAATGGGATTTGTTTGCATTACTGAAGTTTCAAACGATATTACATAGAAATAAATTTCTGCTTCGATATTTGAGTAGGTAATAGGTAATAGTTCGAATTTGCTCATAAATTTAAAAATCTCTGAATTAAATGATACCGTCTGTAGTTGTCAATTTAAAGAAAGGACAAAAACATTATGCTTTTGTCTTTATTATTTTAGATAAACATAGCCCCTACAGTGTACAAAAACGTAGCTTATCAAATGATTTTAAAATTGTCAAAAACAATCCTCCTAGGAAAAGTAACTAATACTGCTTTTATCTTTCTTGTGAGTAAAGTTTCAATAAATCCTTTTGTTTTGCATTTGGAAACTTAACGAAACTTCTACCGGAAATAACTATCTTTAGTTAATATTGGTCTATTGTTTATGAATTAATATATGCAGAAGTAAGTAAAAGGACAAGACGGCACTCCAAAAATTCCTCTCTACACTTTGCGGAAAAACAGTATCTTGGCAAGGTAATTTTATTAATCCATGCGTTAGTAATAACTGCTTTGTAAAGTTTTCTTTACAATTCCTTATTTTCAAATAAACCTCTCAAAATGAGAACTTTAAAAAAAAAATAGAATTACCCAATTTTTCACAGCCTTCTGTTTTAATCCAATCCAATCCAATCCAACAGTTTTCTTCACCGCGTGGCTTCCCCAATTCTTTCCCTCAGCTATCCTGTAAAAATACTAAAAGGCTTAATAATTCATCCTCCAAAAGTCCTTCCGCTGCCTCCAGCCAAGGTCAACATCATACGGCAGATTAAATAATTTGTGCCGCTCTTGGAAGCCCGAGTGGTCGTAATTTAAAATTCTGTTAAAAGTTGCCAACCCTTTCTTTAAAGCTCCACCAGCCTCGGCAACACCAAAGAGGACTCGTTCAGGTTTCTTCCCCTCCCCATACCCATACCCGCCCGCGTGTACGGTACGGACATTCGTGCAGGCAGCGACTTTTCGAGGCTAACGAATAAAAGGGGGTGGTAAGCTGAAAGATCAACGGAGGCCGTACAGATTCTTCCGCTTCACCGGCGACAGTCGGGAGTGAGATTTGGAACGGATTTTACTCGACCGACCGTGACACCATTCCGGACCGACCCACCGTCGCACAATGGATGAAGATCTGGTCAGGCGAGCTTTACCAAGCAGCGTTTTTCGTCGAGCTCACAGATGTCGAGATAGTGTCGGTGCAGTTTCGCACATGAATTATGGAACCTCGAAGTCTCGGGTAGCTGCTTCCAGCTAATTCACTTTCCTGCATCGGAACAGATAAGCGCTTTGTGGAACTGATCCTAGCCAACGCTGAGCACTAAAAACACCCAAGTGATACGCTTTTGTGTTATCCATATCAAACCAGCTGAAGGTATTTGCGCCGGTTAGCTTTAACCTAGGCTAAATTGTATATTTGTCGGCTCGCTATTTGTCTCACATATTTATGAATCCTGTAACGCTATTCTGCCAGCCTTAGTTTACTTAAATAATCACTTAATCTCCATTGATTCGCTTCACCAAATTACCAATCACTTCTTGGGCATTTACGCACCAAAGAGCACGATGAAAATTGCACTTTAAAGCCACCGTGATGCGTAACAGACCATAACGAACGCAAAACGACACAACCCAGCGTTGAAATTTTTTGACATCCAATCCGGGCACGCTAGCTTTTGACACCCGTTTCCATTATCTTCCCTCTCTGAAACGAAGCTTTTCAGAATTGCTGCTTCATGACATGTGAATTTTATGTGTATTCCCATTTGGTTAGAACGTTTTGCATTCTCGCTCCAGTTGTACGGTACACCACGTAGGGAGAAAGAGAGAGAGAGAGAGAGAGAGAGAGAGAGAGAGAGAGAGAGGGTAAACCCCAGAACAATGACCACTTTGAACAGCAACGAACCGCATAACCGACCGGAATGTGGCGGCCACAAGTGCGCCAGCGACATATATACGTTATAAAGTGAGCCGCTGCTGATAAATGTGTCGGAATTTGTAATTTATGAAGCAGATTCCGACTGGGTTTGAATATTTGAAAACCGCAGTATTTTGACTAAATGCTTGGATATTTTGAAACTACCAATTTTTAAATTCAAACGATTTAATATTTGTTTTAAAGATGAATATTCATATCGTTTTTTTTATATCGTAGCAAGTAAGGTCACGTTTTGTTCATCTAAAAATATATTTTTTTTTTGCATTTTTGAGTTTGTTTTCAATGAAAAATTTTATAAGAAAGTGCATAATAACCAAGCAAATATTATGATATGCTAGGTTTTTTTGTTATTATTTCCGTATCATATCATCAAACAGTACATATTTTGAAAATTTGTTGAAGATTTTACCAATAGTATTTACCGATGTTTCTCAGCTAATTTTGTCCACAAAGATAACAAATAATTTTTACCATTTGATCATAGTTTTAAATTATAAAACTTTGTTTATAAAAAAAGTAAATAAACAAACCATTCTGTTTTCTTTTCGTTTGAGTTTGTTTGGCTTCAAATTGGAAAAAATAATAGTATTTTAGTATTTTACAAAACACATCCGATAAGAATATAAGATTAGTATAGGTGTAGGTATATTTCGTCGTAAACTTTATACTATTTTTGCAAAATTATGCAATTTTGTGTAAAAAAAATAAAAACGAAAATTATTAGAGACCCACATTAGTTGAACTTGATTCTATTTTTTATAATTTTATTATTAAGAAGTATAGGAACTTGTTTCTATTTTTCGTAGTTTTATTATTATGGACTATAGGAACATGAGTTTATAAAACCATTATAAAGTGTTAGTTGCAAAACGTGAACAATATTGATCGCCAAAATTATTAGCATTATTATAGTATATACATTCAACATAACATTCCATTGGTATAATTTCTAATTCTAACAATTGCTTCTAACAATCTTTGCTTAATTCGTTCGTTCGCATTCATCCAACAATTTCTCCAATGTTCACTAATCTTGTAAAGTTTAATTATAAACAGACAATTGCGACCTTACGAACGGTTGCTGCGGAAGTCGTTTACCTCACAAATACACACTCACCTCAGTCCAACACCTCTCATCGCCGCCGCCAGCGACAGTGGATGCGTTTGTTCTACGGGATATGAAATTGCCAACTCTGAAGCACCAGACCCGAGGGTCTGTGATGAAAGGTGTGAAAGTAGTTTTGCGCAAAACTTTTTCCCCCAAAAACTACGAAAGACAATGATGGCGAATGACGGAAGGAAACCCTTTCACTTGCCTTTTCCTTCGCCAACTTTGTACCGGAAACTCAACGAAAAGGATTCCCTCTTTGGAGCAGGGGAGGGGGATAAACTCGGTCCGAAAGTTTCGGTCCCGCAGGCGTATGCAGAGCGAGAACATGCAACCCTTGTATGTGGCGTCGAGAGATCCATGGGTTTTATGAAAAGTTTTCCACCGGGAAAGCAGTAAGCAGACCCCAGAAGTCGTACGGCGTGCCGTGTCGGCTGAGAAACGTTCGACTCGTCGTTAGAAGCCAGCGAACAGGCATGCACGCCACCGGGTCGAAGCCGAAACGTTTGGAGTGAATTATTTTGCTCAATTTATGGGACCCACCGAAATAGATTCGCCTACGGTGGCGACCGACCGAATCGCGCTCGACAATAGAAGGCCGCAACAATAGATGGTGCGACCGGCATGAAACTTTGCCATTGGACGATTGTTCCCCGCAACGGAAGCTCGTACCATATTTTAGCCTCATTTCGAACAGCTCAATTCTGGCGTCTATTATCCGAAGGGTAATCTACACTGCGAAGCACCGAGAGACAGCCAGATACAGAACGTCATGTCATCGTTTATATTAGCCTGCACTGAGTGACTTCAGCTGACTATAGTTCCAGGGTTGGACAATATCTTTCTGGTGTGATTTTCTTAGTTTAAAAATACTTTTTAAATGCCAAACGTAGTTTAAACTTTGATTTATCAATCTTAAGGCGTTTTTGCAGGCTGTTCAGTACAAGGAAACTATTATTTTTTAGCTACGAAGTTAAGGTTGATGTGTTTGATTTTACTAGCGCCTTTGAACGATGAGCAAAGCATTACAAATTTGTTTAAAAAGAACTTTTTTTTTATTTTTCGTGAGCTTTTCACCAATCTTTGGTATGTTGACATAAAAAAGCAACATTTTGACGAAGCATAACCATTTTTATACAAAAGATACTTTTAATTCAATCAATTAAAGGCCAACATTTTTGTTTTAAAGTGTGAATAAACTGATTCGATTACAAATTCATTTAGTTGTTATAAAAATCCAAAATGTTTTGGTACATTGCATGGTGAATATTAATACTACAGGGTAAGTATTAATAAAATAAAACAGTATCAAAACAAACTTCATAAGGCGCGTCGGAAAATCCCCTACTTTCGTTCCCTTTTAGTTTTTACTGAATACACTTATTTGTTATATAAATTAAAAATCTTTTTCAACGTTATTATGCATTTTGTCGATAAGCATAACGAATTCTAAAATTATTTTTTTCTATTTTGTGCAATTTGCTCATAAGGCATGCAAGGAGTATAGGGTCTCCGTCTTGCCGACCTCTGCCTGCCTGCCTGCCATGGAATGTCGTTATGATCTTCTGAAAATTTTCAACCTAAAGTAATGCTGCTTCTATCCACCATCATGGTCATCCGACAGAAGTAGAATTGTTTATGGGCTCCTAAAGAATGTAGGACCAAGCATGTACCGCAGCTACTACAGATAATACAATGAAGCAGCGAGTGCACGACGCGCCGTTGCATAAGTCAGCAGAAATTCAAGCATGCGGCTTCGTTCCGCTCGTTTGACCACACATAGAGCCGCGCAAAATACGAAAAATGTTGCGGCCAAATAACTTCCCCAATTTTCGCTTTTCAATCTAACAAACACATACACACACCAGTGTACAGGAAGTACTTGAAGGAGAAAAAGTAAACGCCTGCTGCAACCGACATGCAAGTGCGTTTAGGAATGCTACCCAAAGGGCCGATGGTCGCCATGGAAACGCGGCGAATAAAGCGTGCATAAAATAAACCGTTGCTGGTTGTGCTGCTACTGCACGCTACCGCATTTCGACAATTGCATTTCGTGCGCTGTGCACGTTTTGTATGATGCATGACGATGCATTTCGATGCCGGAGGCAACCCTACCATCATCATCATCATGAACCACATCACGCCGGAAGCGTTGCAGAAATTGAAATGTACTTGAGCTCTCCCTCGGGCTGGGAATTGTAACATCCGAAGCATGCTATGTCGAATAAGGGAAGGATGGAAAAGAATGGGAAACTCTCTTTGGGAGTAAAAATATGTTGCAACTAGCAATAAAAACAACAAACGTAAGAAAACCTTCCTTCCGTTTGATCCACCGGAAGACGACAGGCGAAAGCGGCTCTTGGCAAACACCGATCAAGCATATTTTCCCCTTTTTGCTGGCCCACAGTTCCAAGCATAAAATTTATGAAAATTCGAATTCGGTTGAAATCTGGTTCTGGTTAGATGCAATACATGGAAACCTTGGTTGGAATGTTGGAAGATGGGATTTACGTTTCTTCCGGATTTTGGTCGATTGGATTGGGTATTGGGTTCCGCTTTACCGGTGTGCGCGTACCAGCTCGATAAGGAACCATGAAAGGTGAATAAAAATTCATCGCCCACCGCTGGCAGAAACGCAACGAATTCTTCGCTGCCGCTGCCCCAATCGTACCCGGCATTTATTCCGGTTTTGTTTAAACGAACGTATCGGAAAAAAAGGATCCTGAACCAGGATCGCCCGACTCGAGGGCGCGAGGGATCGCGCGGTGATGAACAGTCGGTGTACAGCCAGGCGCCATTTTATTATGATTGATATGCAAAAGCCGCCCCACACGGGACCACCGGCCACGACCTCGGTTGACAAGGAGCGTTTGCGTAACGCGGGTAAAACGAATTCCACGTTTCTTTTCCTTCTCGCTGGCGGTTGCGTTTGGTTAAAGGTTATTGTTGCCATTTATCATTCGCTTAAGTGGTGCGGGAGTGGTTTTTTCGGGAAGGAAAGTGATCGCTCCAGTGGTCACATGCTAAGTGGACGAAAACGGATGAAACGATTTTTTCTTAGCTTAGCTTCCATAGCCATGTTTAAACGGGCATATCATGCTGGGGCTGGGAGTCTAAGAAGAAGCTCGAGTGGGTTCTAGCAACGGTATGCATACCTTTTTTTATTGCGTGTCGGCGATAACCAACTCATTTTGGGTTCTGCCAAGTGCCATTTTGGTTGAATCAAATTAATCTTTCGTTTGTGGTAAGAATAAAAAAGACTCTTTATTCAAATGATTACTTTTCAATGAATTACCAAATGCGTGCATTGAATTGGACTGATGGCTATCCTTAGTTCATTTTTATATCAACGTTTATGTATCAAAACGTGTTTTCGAGTACATAAAACAGCCACACCGAGAAGTAGTGTATAAAAAAGGGGTAGCATCTTCCTTTGAGTCTACAACATTTTATTAACAAAATGTTATTAGTATATAAGTATTAGCAAGTTTTCAACTCTGAAGAATCCATAAAGTGTTCCTTTACATAACGTTTATAGGTTGCACGACTTTATGATTTTATTTTGTATGAAATACATCATTAAATATTTCATTAAACTAATTGGGAAGAGAAGATGCAAAAATGTATCGATTATTTAAATAAAATTTGTCGAATGAGTTTTGAAATTGAATCTAAAGTTTAAAGTTCTAAATAATTGGAATGATTAGCTTTTCCATGCATTTTTTTAAATATATTCTTCGATTAAAATGAGGAATTTATTAAAATTAAATTATATACGTTTGTGTTTAACACACATCTCTGAATTATTATTGAATACGTATTACGCTATCAACATGTGCACCAACACCATTGAAAAGTCCTTATACTTTGCTCGGTTCATTACGATTCTTCTCTTCATTATCAAGGAAAGCTGCTTTTCTCGATCTTCTCCCTTTTCAGTCGTCTTCCTTGCACAGTGAAAAAACTCACCTAAGGATAATCCTCGTAGCGCTCGTGTAGCGTATCTGCTGGTGCGAATCAATAACGCGACCGCATGTTCCAGAATCAGCCAAAAAAAAAAAACAAAACAAAAATAAATGGAAGAGTTTCTCGGAATCAACGAACTCGACGACGCGCTACTTCATGATGCTTCAGCATTTCACGATGCTCGCGTATACCACTTAATGTGTGCTTTCTTCTTCGGTGTCGTTTCCTACGCTCGGCTGCAGATGCTTTAGGCTGTGTTCGTACCTTTCGACACCCTGCCGCGTGCCGAAGGTATTCTTCATTTGCTTGGCTAATAAGGGAAATTATTTACATACATAACCTATACAAACAGAGGGTATGGTCGGTGCGAAGATGCTGAAACGACAATCGATTTATTCCTAAAACACGAAAACATCATTTCCGAAAGACTGGGTATTTAGATTTATCAAAGCATTATTTTTTCACGTCACTTTTTTACGTACTATACTACAATATTATAATATTTCACGTGCATCAAGAATGCATTACGTTATTTTTTATATTTGAAGATTGAAGATGCAACTTTCATTGGTATTATTTAAGCCTAAAACTTATAAAGATATTCTTATCCATTTTCTACGGTAAATAAAATGGGAAAAATTGATTGAAAATTAATAATTTTGTGCAAATAACGCGATTTTAGATAATTTTCCGGATTTTTTTTTCTTTTAATCGTGAACACAAGTTGCTGCTCTAAATATGTAATACAATTACTTTCTATGTTAATAACAAAAATGGATAAAAATTTATCCAAATTAAGGTTTTAAGAAAAAATTGATAAGTTTTTCATTTTTCACTTTCGATATAAAATGTTCTCTATCTTACATTAAAAACTATAGACACTGCGGTTTGTGTTGTAAACTACAACTTAAAGTACGTTGCAATAAAATTTGGATTATAAAAATCGATACTATTTTGGTGTGAATTACCAAACATTTGGCAAGAATCCAATAAATCTCGAGAAATAGTAGTTTCAAAGAAAACTCCTGCAAATAAAAAAAATGCTTTTTAAAAATGCGCTCGATTCTATTATTGCCGTGCCGAATCAGTGCCGAACTAATAGCTTAACATGTTACAAGCAAAACCGACAATCACAGCCAGTATCACTTTAGTCATCAAACACGTTCCTCTCAGCGATGATTATGGTCTTTGGAAAGCATCAGGCGATTCGCCCACCCCATTTTCGACGACATCGTTAGTGCAGTCAATATTAGCCTATTTCATAAACCACCATTCTACATCCATCCATAATGCGCAAGCGAGGAGCTCTTGCAGTTCAACTTGCAGGGAGATAAGCGGTGGATGGCGCGGGTGTTCCTCGCCCCTTTCCATTCCCATTCGTCCCTATAGCATGGAACACCTAAATCCCAAACGCCCCGGCACGGAAACTTGTTGAGCGCGACCAGGCGTCTCCACCATTCGTCTCCGCTACACGCGCCTTTCCCATCCGGTGATTCCTCCCCGTCGCTTACGGCGGAAGTGTTAACGATTTGCAGCACTTTGCCGTTGCTGCAATCTACCGCAACGCAGGCCGTGTTAACTTCGATGGAATCTGAAGAAGAAACTGGTCCGAGCGATAGTGGCGTGATGCACGCTATCAAAATCAGAACCTAGCGTGTGTGTGCGCGCGTGTGTGTGTGTGTGTGTGTGTGTGTGTGAATATGGGTGGCAGGCTTCATCGCCTTCCCGACAGGCCACCAACTCTATCTGCAATCAATTGCAGGTTTACATGCTACGTGAAAAATGCATGAAGCAGAACACCGACCACCCAGCTGTTATCCAAAAGGTTTACTAAAAACGTTCACAATAAACGTACTAATGGTTGTGGCGGAAGGTTGGGGTGCTGGTTAAATAGTTACTCTGATTGTACGACGTAGTGGAACGGGAAGATTTCAAGTGTGAATGTGGCGGCTTTATCGACACGAATTACTCCACAGAATTAAATTGCGCCTTTTCAATTTGAAAAATCATTCAAATCAATACTTGCACCAAACATAAATACTCACAATGAAAACCATATAACGTAAATGGTTACGAAAAATGCAATGAGCTTGCAGTAATAACAATTCAATAGTTGAATAAAAACAAGTCACATTATTGGAATCCGCAGGCGCAGGCGATTTCACCAGCTAAACCAAATCGAACCAGCGACATCAATCGCCATCACATCACGATGGTATGTTTATATTTCATTATCATCGCCCGGTGGTAAAGATCACATTCACAATAGCTTCCCCGTTCCCGCCGCTGGGTGGGATATAAGGACGGATGGATAGCAAAAACATTAAACTGTGAGTGATTTTATACTGCCTTTAATGCCAGCTTTTGCTTTTAACGAACGCTAATTGGATGAAGGACGATTAACATGTGTAAACGAATGCCTGTTGCAATTGTGAGAAACTTTCACTTAAACTGTGTGTGTTCTTTCACAAATTGTTCTCAGAAAATATTCCCACCGATGCTATGTTCCTTCCGTTTGCTTGTACAATTGCAACTGTTTATTCCAGTTTCCATTCGAGTACAATATTAATATTCGTGCAGTTAACTAGTTCTATCAGCATAGGCGTCCATATTTCGTTATGTTATCCAAATGCAATTCAAACTTATCTAGATAACTGTAGGTCAAGAACTAATTTAAGTTTACCGTTAATTCCAGCACCAATCCATTTGTCGAATGATTTTGAGCTGTCCACAAGCACAAATGAGCAGATGTGGCAAATATTTTATTAAAAAGGTCCTAATTTGTTTAAAACACACGTTCCGCGATACACCTAATTTGGCAAATATAGAGTCAGAAATATAAATTCCACTTAAATCGTGCTTAGATGCTTTTTGTATGCAGCTGATGTTTAGGAATTCACTAAAAAAATTAGTATAAAAAATTGTTGTTATTGATCCTTTACCATTTCTACTTCGATTTTTTCATCCTTTACCATCTTACATCAATCTAACATAAATCTATTCAATCTATTTTTTGCATTGTTTGTGTTTTCTTGCTATTTTTATATTATTTCAGACTCTTGCTTTATGCAATAAACAACAACAAGCCACCCTATAAATGGTTCTGATAAGAAAATGTAATTTTTTTGAGAAATACAATGCACTTTTCTATGCGAACCATTTTCTTACCAGCTACCGTTAGATAACAGAAGCCTTCGTATAAATAAAATCGATCGTCGAAAAGAAAGCGAATTCCTAACGACTCCAATTCACCTTCCAGTAATACCCAATCAAACGAACTCATTTCACTGCCAAAGCACCATCACATTGCATCATTAAAAAGGCGTCTTCGCCAGAACGACGGAGGACGGGTTCGGGTTCGGTAAATAGTTTGGCAATTCCCTTTGATGTTGCGATCCTTGAACCATCCGAGACGTTCAGAAGATACCGTGCATGGTGCTGCTGCTGCTGTAAGCTTAGTATGTGAAACCCGGAGCATGCACTTTACAGAACGCAATCTATCCCCATCGAATGGCATCAGCTTACGCCTTAAACGGGCTTACGAACACGCGCTAGTAAAACGTTTTTGTTCCTTTCCCTGGTAACTACGTGTGGAAGGTAAGGAAGGTAACGTCTCACCTTACAGCAAGCCTTTGCCAAGATTCTCGAGAACTACTGGGAGGTACAAGCGATTTCCGTGCGACGTACCAAAGGTTCACTTGGGAGCAATAGCATCCCCATGGGTATTACCCATGGTGCGGTTTTTTGAAATGTTTCAAACATTGCTGAATTCACTTCCATCCTTATCGCCACTATAGTATCTGCAGTACGGTGCAGCACACGAACACATGCGCGTAATCTTG
Source organism: Anopheles farauti (assembly GCA_000473445.2). Classification (NCBI taxonomy): domain Eukaryota; kingdom Metazoa; phylum Arthropoda; class Insecta; order Diptera; family Culicidae; genus Anopheles; species Anopheles farauti. The sequence continues at coordinate 5,290,946 of KI915042.1, read as the reverse complement.
TTAGGCACTAAATTTTACGCTTTAAATCGTCCTTAATCGTTCGCTCCAACGCAGCCTCTGTCCGACGTCGGCAATGGGACTCGTTCCACCGCGGGAGGAGGAGGTATAATTCAATAAAATGGGTGCAGATGTAGCTGCATACACCCACACACCTGAGCGACAGCAGTGGCACACGCCCGTTTCGAATTATAATTAAATCTAGCGTTAGCTATTAGCACGATTTTCTAGCAGTGGATGGAGTTGAGTCTCTTGCCACCAATTCCACGCGCTAAAATTGCGCTTTGAAGTATTCTCGCTACAAATGGGACGCTCGAGGGTGGCGTTAATTGTGCGTTCGCTCGCTCGGACGCAATTTCACAGCAGTTTCGTCTCGTTTTTGGGACTCAAATTTTAAGCGCACATCATCATCGTCCCAACGCAACGACTGCTAACTGACCGTTGCTGACGGTTATTGAATGCACTTAATTGCTTGCATAAATTTTAATCTCTTATCGAGTTGATTGTTTAAGGTAGCTTTTTTGTGCGTTTGTGTGGTTTATGTTACGCATTCACTGATAATGACTCCACCGACCGTATCCGTAACCGTATCGCATCCTCGTTTCCGCTTTCGACACTGGGTGATGGCATTTATCACATTTATCGGATCGGCACGGGGGGGGGGGGGGGGGGGGG